>JAYDZG010000011.1:5068290-5079262 GCA_034509265.1 Microcambeva bendego
TCCCTGAGATATATTTTTATTACCTCAGCCCAAAGGCTTACCCACACTTCAAAGAGAATGTGTGTTACCAGTATCCCTCGCAACGCGTGCAAGAGAGCACAAAGAGAGGGTGTGACGGAGGGCCCTGGCTTGGCGTCAACTTAAATACACGCTCAGCCAGGTGTTCACTGTCTTCATTGATTGCACAATAGTGTAGTTCTTCTTCTGGTGGAACTACGGATTGCCAATGAGGGACGTTCACGGAGTTGGCTCCCTCTGGTGGGCGCAGAGGAATCAATTTTGGTCCCATCTGACCAGAGCACCTTCCTCCATACATTTGGGGAGTCTTCCAAATGCCTTTTGGCAAACTCAAAACAAGCCTTCCTATTTCCTATTCCTTTTTCTGGTCACTCTTCCATGTACGGTCACCACCCCTGTGACCCTGATTTGGTAAGAGTGAGTGAGTAATTACCACAAAAAAGTATTTTACAATATAAGTATAAGTACAATGAGTAGATATGTATATGTATACATATATATACATATATACATATACAGGGTGTCACGCATCCCACCCATAATATCTCTCTTCTAGTAAATAATATTAAAATAGGAAATACAGAACCTTTTAAAAAATATATTTGCAGCCTTCGTGGTTTTATATTATTGAATCCTTGAACCACAATCCATCTTTGCAGAATGAGCCTTTGGTGGATTCTCTTATTCCTTGATAGACAATCATGATTGCCCCACTTGTTACCAATTTTTCTGTTTATTGTGAAATGTTTCAAGACTATGACTTAAATATTATCTAAAAAGACCCTTTTTTTCTGTGGTAATTACTCACTCACTCTAATCAAATCAGGGTCACAGGGGTGATGCTGGAGCATATTGTAGCTTATCAATGGGCACAAAACACACATACTGTAAACACTCTGGACAGAGTACCAGCCCATTCAGGTCCAACACACATACACCTATAGGGGTTAACCTGACTCCATGTTATTGCACTGTGAAAAAGAAAAAAAAACACCACAAGGACACCCACGTGAACACAGGCAGAGCATCTACTCCACACATATAGGACCTGGACTGCCCCGTCTGGGTCTCAAACCCAGGACCTTCTTTCAAACCCAGGGCAATGCTACCGACTTAGCCACTGTGCCACACCCCCTGCTCCACGATTAACATCAAATTCAAATTATTTTGTACTTACCAAAGTGATTGAATACAGTCGAAATGTACATTTAGTCTGATTGAAAGAGGATAAACAAGGAAGTGAGAAACACTTGGAAGTAGCTGAACAGTTGGAAGCTGAAAAGTGAAATTTTACTCTTCATGCATAATAGAGCAGTTTAGAGACCATGCTGAGTGAGCCTGTTACTTTATGCTGTGATTGGAACTACATCTGTCTTTACTGTTTAAACCCTGCATCCAGCTCTCACTCTTGCTCAACTCATCTGTTCAAATCAATGCCAACTTGGAACAGAAATAAAAAGAGGAAAGGTTTTATCCTTGCCTGCTTTTTCTGTCTGAAAGAATATTGTTTTATTTTAATTAACTATTAACAAATTGGCACAAGGAAAGGAGTTTGACACTTTTTGAGGGGTTTCTGATTGAGTTACAGACTGTGTTACCTTAGGCAAATCTAATTATAATTGTTAATTTGTTTTTGTTCCCACTGTCATTTTTTTCTTCTTCTTCAGATAGTTGCATTTGGAGTCCTGGAAGAAATAAATTAATAACATTTTTAAAAAGACAACGTTCTCTCTTAGGGCCTACCTATTTGGATAGGCTTGTTGGGCTTTGATGCTATGGACTGGTCTGCCCACTCCTCAGACCTGAATTAAATCAACCTTGTTTTTCTTTAGCTTATTACACCCACTAAACATAAAATTAGCAAAGAGGTCTCCTGTCTATGGTAAAGTCTTTGTTAAATTCCATCTAACATCAAACACAAATTATTTGCAGCTGTCACTTCATTCTTCAGATACACACTCAATTCAAGCTTGTTAACAGTGGAATCATAATAAATCCTCTCTCGGCAAATGTGTTGCTGGTGACTTTAATCTAAATACACTGTGTTCACAGTTATTAGGTCTTATTTTTGAGGATTATTTTTATGAATCACCAACTAAAGTGCTCTTGGTTTATCCAAGATGTTAATAAACCTCAATCATGAATATTTAAGAAAGTAAAAGTGAGGTTTTGTGCTCAATGTCTATATGTGCACAATTATTGGGCAACTATTATTGTGCAGAATTATTAACGCACATTTTCACATCTCACTATTTTATTTTCATCTGTTCAAATGGAAATTATAAACAAACAACTCAAAACTTGCAATAAACATTTCTGACATATATAAATAGTGACCAATATAGCCACCCTTCTTTTCAATAACAGTCAGTTTCTTGATCTGTTGATGATCAGCAACCACAGCCTCCCAGACACTGTTCAGAGAGGTGCACCGTTTCCCTTCTCTATAAATCTCCCGATTAAAAATTGCCCACAAGTTCTCAATTGGGTTCAGGTCAGGTGAGGAAGGAGGCCATGTCATAGGTTTTTCATCTTTAATGGTTTTACTGGCTAGCCATGAAAAGGAGTACTTGGATGCATGTGATGGATCATTGTTCTGCATAAAAAGCATTCTTTTTGAAAGATGAAGACTTCTTTCTGTACCACTGCTTAAAGAAAGTGTCTTCCAAAAACTGGCAGTAGGCCTAGGGAGTTAATTTTCAGCCCATCTGCAACCCGAAAAGGTCCAACCCGCTCATCTTTAATTATACCAGCCCATACCAGTACAGCACCTCCACCTTCGAACCTTTGAAAAATCTTCAGATATTTCTTGGACCAGTCACAATGCTTCAGATTATGTGTCTTGTTCAGTGGTGGTAGGGTTTCAGCCTTCCTTACCTTGGCCATGTCTCTGAACATCTTGTACTACAGGTTGGTTGCAGTTCTGGAATATGACAGAACTGGAAGATAATGGGTTCTTGGTAGCTTCACGATTGATTCTTCTCAAATTCTTGGTAATTAATTTGCGTCTTATTTTCTCAACATGTTTCCTGCGACCCTGTTCACCATTTGCAACAAAGCGTTTGATGGTTCTGTGATCACGCCCAAATATATTAGCAATTTCAAGAGTGCTGCATCCCTCTGATAGACTTAAGGTAATTTTTGATTTTTCAGAGTCAGTTAAATCTCTTTTTTGGCCTATCTTGCATAAAGAAAGAAGCTACCTGATAATTGTGCACACCTTGATTTAGGGTGTTGACCTCCTTAGGCCACACCCGCCCTCATTACACAGATATACATCACTTGCTATGCTTAAATGTATAAGACACATGTTTGTCTTATGAACAAAACCCCGAGAGCACAAAGTTTAAGTGCAGAGAGAGAAAATGCATTGCCTGAGTGATGAACCACAATTCACCAACTGCCTGTCTTATAGATGGATCTGGTGAGGCTTAATGCCAGGAGAATGCTACTGTAGTTAGATTAATTAAGAATGAATAGGTGTAACTTTAATATAAATGCAATTTTAATTAAACATAATTATCTACACAGTTAATAGTTGTTTTATATTTCATATAAGTATATGGCTGTAATAAAATGGATTAATGCAAAACATGCAGTAATTCACAACACCTTCAAAGTGTGGTAGGGTGGATCAGTGGGTAGCTTAAGTGCTTTATTGGTATTTTAATTCTACAATTTGGCTACATTCATGACATGGAACAGTTATTCATTACACAAGTTTATATTGAACATAGTAATGGACAGTTTTGTATCTCCAATTCACTTGACTGCATGTTTTGGACTGTTGGAGGAAACCAGAGCACCTTGAATAAGACCATGCTGACATGGGGAAAGCCTGCACACATTGAAAGGACCCAGACTGCCACCAAGCCACTGTGCCGCCCTTTGAATGCTAGTTTGCGTTACGATTTGCTAAATTTCCTTCTTTATCCACATGGATTTCAGTAACATATCCAGGGACATGAAAATATTTATCATTGCAGTAAAATGTAAATTGTTTTACTATTAATCACTCTAGCAACTTTGGCCAAAAGTGTCTTAGTGTGGTTTTAAGTGCATCCCAAATTATCATAAGGTTTAAGCAAGGTTTAAACCAGCAAAGACTCTGGTGTTGATTAGCTCCTGTGTATCATTAGTGTAGCCTTGAGCCTGAGCATGCAGAAAACACATTCATTAATTAATCAACAAACACCCTCCCTCACCTCCAGTCGGCACCATGTTAATTTGATGACAAGATTCACCTGGACATCATTATTATGAATTATTTCCCCTGCTTTTCTTCCTGAACTGTATTTGGGGATAAATCCATTGCTGAAGAATGCATCTCATTTATGAAGAATCACAGGTTTCTTCAACCTGACATTGGCAGATGATTCATCAACATATTCTCGCTCTGTGCTTTGAAATGCATGATCAGCCCAGCAGTGTGTCATCCTGCATGCATGTGTCTGCAGTAATGTCTGGAAATTCCCTAGAGGCCAGGAATTTGTTATGGTTGATGCGACTCTTAACAGATCTCTGGATTTGATTGTAATTGAAGAAAAAAAAATAATATAAAAGCTTCAGGAGAAGAATGCAGGTAAAACCAGGTCAAATCCAAAACATCTTTGCTTTAGCTTCGACATAATGCAGGCTTACATCAGCATTTGTGTTTGTTAGGAGGAAATACTACCTAATGAATAAAAAATGAACATATGTTCGCAGAACCAAAATAGAAGATAATTACACAATTACTCTCTAATGCACCTACAAATATCAAGGTTTCATGCATAAAGAAGTCTTTGAAATTATTTTGTAAACACAACTGATGGTATAAATACATTAGCATCATGCTGGAGTATACACAGTGTGGTATTATGATATGGATGTGTTCTGATTACAGTACATGTTAAGACAAATAAAGAGGAATTACTGGGTACAGTATCCAGGTGTATGAATCGTGAATTGTATATGTGTGTTCATGAGTCATAAATACACTGCAAGTCATTTGCTCAGGATATCTGGTCTGGCTTTTAGATCATCATGTTCCTGATGGAAGAAGATGAAGGAAAGATTCAAACTCATGTTCACTACTAAGCTAATTCAACATTTATCTAAACCAAATTTACCATTTTAGCATTTAGCAGACACTTTTGTATTTTTTATTTGGACATTTCAACATGCTGCACACATTACAAACGCTTTGCTCAGAAAGAAGATGGTAAGGGTACTGGCTTCCCTGCAGCCCTGACCTGTCCCCAATAAAGAAGGTGTGAAGAATTTTGAAACAACTTTTTATTTTTATTTATTATCAGTTCAGTTCATTTTCTTTAACCCTTTATCCTAATTAGGGTCAGGGAGGGGTTCTGGAGCCTATCCCAGCTCTTCAATGGGTGCAAGGCACATGGTAACACCCTGGATGGGGCGCCAGTCCATATCAGGTATCAACAGTACAATTCACTGTCTCCAGTCAACCTGGTAGCATGTCTTTGGACTGTGGGAGGAAACCAGAGTACCTGGAGGAAACCCATGCAGACATGCAAACTCTGCACAGAAAGGACCTAGATCGCCCCACCCGGGGATCGAACCCAGGACCTTCTCGCTGTGAGGCGCTGTCAGTGCTACCCACTAAACCACCGTGCCGCCCTTTATTTATTATTATTATTATTTTTTTTGCTTTACACACAGCAGAATTTGTCCTCCAATTTTAACCTAATGTGGTTAGGGGGCAGGGAGCATGTGTGCCTGGAGCGGTGAGCTGGAGCGGTGAGCTGCCATAGCAATGGCGCCCTGGGAGAAGTTAGGGGTTGGGTGCCTTGCTCAAGGGGACTTCAGTCATGATCTGTCGGCTCTAGGTATCAAACCGGCAAAATTCAAACACATGCCTAGTTCTCTAAACAGGCCCCTGGTGTTACAAGAAATTACAAATTATTACAAAATTCTTATCAAATTCTAGTTTTGTATTTTACAATGTCACCGCCTTTTCTGGAAATGTGATTTATATTTGACATATTATTCATAATGTATATATTTAAACAGGATCATATTAATTCAGTTTTAAGCTTGTTACCAATCCAACTGGAATTTTCATTGGTTCTGACTTTAAAAAAAAAACATACTAACATTAGTGGTGAAAAATAAGTTGTCATGGTGATTGAGCTGGTTAAATAATGAATGTGATTATTTTCTATAATTAAAAAGACAAATATTATTCCCATAACCTGTTGCAATATTTTATACTGGGTCTGAAATCAACGTTATTCTTGTTTTGCCTCCAAGTGTGCTGATAGTTAATTCTGTTTACAGTCCATGCCACACATGCAGTCATGTGCCACACAGCTGTGGTCATCTAATTGTGCGGTCAGTGCATGCTCCAGACCCGGTTATGCTGAACATCAGTCTCATTACTCCCATTTGTCTAAAGTGGCAATTTTATCCAACATATAAAATGGAATTATTAAAATAATAAAACTTCATTTAAATTTGTCTGACCAGTCACACAGATCTCTGGTTCTCAAGTACAATTATGTGGCGAGTGTGATAATGTTCTAGACAAAACAGAGAGCTTATGAATATGCATGGAGCGTCTCCAGAAAGAAATTAAAAGGGGATGGCCTTGATTCTGACCCACTTAAGCTGTCAATTACTATTCTGACAGGATTCTTCTTATAGGACTTTCTACCAGCTCTGCCTGCCTAACTGCACTCAATTTAACAAGCCAGTCTTCATTTTCACCCTCTTTAGTGGTTGGAAGGTGAATGTTTGCATTTAGAACTGCTGGGCCAATAGGGACTTCTCTATATATTTTTTGCTTATATTGGAAATAAACAAGAAGTTAATTCACCTAGAAGCCTTGACCTGTGTTTTAGGCTCTGCTTATCACAAAGTGACAACTCAATCAAATGGATACAGTTCCATTATATTGTTGTACACAATTTGTAGCAGTATTTTTTGTAATAGCACAAGTATTGTCCAATATGTCCAGATTCGTCACAGAGTGTATTCGTTATGTACCTTACAAATTAAACCCGGCCCAATTGGAGCAGCAGAATTTTCTGCTATCACATTAGCACAGAGTGTCTGAACTCCCCGGTTTGAAACTCAGCATTGCTCCGTTTGGCTGGGCGCCACCCTGGCCACAACAATACAGTGCACCGTAGTGCCGGTCCCAAGCTCAGATAAATAGGAAAGTTTATTTGGGAAGGAAAAAACAAGTCAAATCAATAATGAGGACCATGATCCACTGTGGCGACCCCTAACTGGAGCAGTCAAAGGGATTCACATTCAGCCCTGAGTTGAAAAATAGTGTTTTTCCACCCCGTAGATTTAGCCATTGTGCATTATAGGTATGAAACAAAATGTTACAAAGTAACAATCTTCTACTGTAACCAGTGAGTATGATATATGATCAAACCACTCTCAGGTTATGCATCATTTCTCAAATGCATGGAGAAGCAGATTTATTGAAATGGTAACAGAACAATGAGAAAGGCGAGAAATCTGTGAGGGAGAAGTCAACCTCGATCCGTTCAAAATGACACATTAAACACTCAGCCACGGCTCTTTCACATGCAAATGACTGGAGTGCGGTGTGCATAATGGGGAACAGACTCCACTATTCAACTGTCTGCTGCATTATCAGCCTGCTCAGTGGGTATTCATGTGCATGTTTGTGTGTGTGTGTGTGTGTGTGTGTGTGTGTGCATTAATGAGAAACTGAACAACATCATAAGCAAAGTGTGTCTGTGTGCCTGGCAATTAAATTCATTTTCTGTGTATGTGTGTACTCACTTGTGTTTCCTGCTGTGGGCTTCTAGATGAGAATTCAACCAAGAGGCCATTTTCATTTATAATGTGTGATTCTGCCAGGTCCACTGTAAAACATCTTTAAATACTCCTTATGCCAACAGTGTGCATGTTAGTGTAAGTTTTATCATAATTACTCAGCCAATGTTTGCGGGTATGAAACAGCCTTTAAAAATTTCAGTGTAAGAAACATCACCCTGAACAGAAACAGTATTTACATCAGTCCTGACATCAGTCCTATAGTCTACTCATACAAAATTGATGCTGTCTCTCTCGGCCTGTTTTCCTATCTCTGACTGTTTATTTTTATTTTTTCCTGTCTGGTTGTGTCTCTACCTGTGTGTCCCAGGCAGTCTCTTTGTCTGTATCAGGCTGTCTCTGTCTGTATCTCTATCATTATGTCTACCTACCTACCTCCCTCCCTACCTACCTACCTAAATACCCATCTACGTACCAACTTCTACCTAACTACCTAAGTACCAACTTTTACCTACCTACAAACCTCTACCTACAGACCTACCTACCTACCTACCCTACCCTACCTACCTAAATACCCATCTACGTACCAACTTCTACCTACCTACCTACCTACCTAAGTACCAACTTTTACCTACCTACAAACCTCTACCTACAGACCTACCTACCTACCTACCCTACCCTACCTGCCTAAATACCCATCTACGTACCAACTTCTACCTACCTACCTACCTACCTAAGTACCAACTTTTACCTACCTACTTACCTACCTACCTATTAGTAAGTTTCTTTGTATGCCTTCTGTCGTCCTCTCTCTGCCTTTCTTGACATGCTTTTACAGCAATGAGTCCAGTGGACTTGAACACCAAGTGTGTTATATAAATGTGTGTGTGTGTGTGTGTGTGTGTGTGTGTACATATGTGTGTGTACATATATTCGTGTGTGTGTGTGTGTGGGGGGGGGGGTTGACGGGCACTGTGGGAACTCATTAAGATGTGTTAAGGTAGATGTTATTCACAGGTCCCACAAACCCGAACACCATACAAGGGTTAAGAAAGTGATACCTTGAATCTTTCAACTAAAGATTTCGAGTTAATTGGACGTCTAGTTACAAGGTACCACTGTCATCAAATTTCCTTTGGTGGCATGGGTTTACACATTTGAGTTAACCAAATGATAAATACATGTTTCATTTACGTAATTTACTGACACTTTGTATATAATTTCTTTCCTGTTTGTAAACTGAAAATAAAACAGCCATCTTTGTCCAAATCAAAGGATCAATACATAGATTGTGCTCCAGTATACAGCTCCAGTTGTTTTGTGTAGTTTCCACACATGTGCAGTTAAGAACATCAAAAAAAATTAGATAATTTGTTTGATTCTGAACCCCCCATAGGGTGTGTAAATTTGTATCCCTGAAAACCTTGAGTCAAGAAAAAGAACCAGTATAAGCTTTTTTGATTTTTCATCCAAATAGTGACAAAAAATAAATAAGAAATAAACATTTTATCATCTAATGGTACCTCTACAGTCCTCTAAAGTGAAAATGTGTAAATTTACATGAACATTATAACTGTTAAACGGAAAAAAATTTACTTTTTACATAGTAGACTCAGATGCTGTGTCTGAACAGTCATTTTAGTATGATTCTTATAAACGAATTCTGCATTGTACCAGACATTTGAATCATTATTCTACAAACTGGCACTCCGAATTTGCATCGTTTTCCCAGACCCGCCAGTCCAGATGTCAGTTCTGATTATAGATGTACCAATTCCAGCCAAGTCCATTAAAGCAAATAGTTTACAACAGGTGTTCAGTGAGTTATCCTCTTTGATTTAGCACTGACTTCACGATTTAGACTTTTTTTCTCCAGCAAATAAATGCTGAACACTCATGAGCCACCTTGGCTGTCTGCCTACAACACTATTGCTTTATATCCAGGCCTTTCAGAAGCTCAGAAGATTTGCATAAATTTGCTCTGCTGGCAGCAAACACAAGCAGAAAAATCAATAACCCTATGAGACCCCTGAGCCCTCACTTAACGCCCAGCAACACGGCTAGAGAATGCTGTCCATTCCCACAAACCTATCAGCTTGGTGTAATATTTAAGTCTGCCCAGTGACAGCCCTCCTTACTCCCCTCTTCCCCCTCTCCCTCCTCCCAGCCTGTGGCCTTGCTAGGGCTCTGTTAGCATTGTTAATAGCTATTGTTGCTGAATGCAGCGCTCCGCTCTATCCCGTTCGTGTAGGGCCCCTCGGCCTGGCAGATGGATGTGCCTGATGGGCCTGACCTCGCTATCAGCTGCTCCCAGACACGAGGGCTGAGAGTGGCGGAACAAAGTAGAAGGAATGGCTCCTCAGTGGGGAGAGTGGCCCAGAGACAGGCCTCCGTAATGAAGCCTGGGCTTTTGTGAAGAGACATTGAGAAGAGTGGGCAAGAGTGGGGAGGCAGAGCTGCTTTCCTGAGCCATGAGAGAAGGAAGAAGGGGGAGACACTGCCCTCTCAACACCCCCTGCCCTGTGATAAATGGCAACCATGGCTAGAAGTGAAACCCACTGGCGCTGTTTTGGCGAAGCGGTTAAGAAGAGAGAGTCTGCCTAGAAACTGGGAGCCAAACTTGGCAGTGGGACGCCCTTGAGTGGGCCAGCACCCCAGTTACATTGTATTAGATACAACTTTCTTGTGGTTTCAATTTGGAGGAGGTTATTTTACACCTGTTCTATCTGAAAGAACATTGTGAGAACTACAGATCAGTGTAAGAAATGGACAACACTGTAGTTCATCCTTTTTTATTTAAATAACAACACACACTCATTTTGCCAGTATTTTTTCATGTTCAATAAGTGCTATGTGCTGTTCACAGTTACATCTGGTCTGGCTTCAGTTAGAAACACTGTTCAATAAATGAACAAATGTACTCTGACCTTCCTAATATTGAGTTAGTCCTCCTTTTGCTTCCCCATACACAGCAAACCATGCTGCAATGTGTATGCTGACACCTTTCAATCAGAATCAGCGTTAGAGCTCAGTTTTGGAGATGCTCTGGCCGTGTTTGTGTGAGCATGTGGTACTGGTACTGGAAATCAAACTGACCTTGATCAAGCCCATGAAATAGCGAGAGTAAAAAAAAATATTACAGGTAGAGCTTTGGGTTATCAATTGAAAGATTGAGTGTTCCATTCTA
>JAYDZG010000011.1:5193805-5206080 GCA_034509265.1 Microcambeva bendego
CATTTTTTACGTCACTGTATTTGTTAAGTGCTTCCACAACGTGGCTTTTTATATGGTTGCCAGATTGGATAACTGATGACCAAAAAACACACTGTTTACACACTGTCCAGCTAACTTAATCATTTAAGTGATACTTCAAGAAATCAATGTAATACATACGGTTATATGATTATATAAGATGTTATTAGTGTTGTACGTGTATTATTATTTATTTATGGTTATTAATACTTAAACATAGCGAAGATTAGTGCTGAGTGGCATTTTTGTTATACAGAGAAAAATTAGGATAGATAAACTACACACAGAGGACATACTGAAAGAACATACTACAGTCCAAACATACAGTAACTTGACACAGTGCTTAAATCAACATTTCATGTTCAATGGTTCTGGGCTTGTCACTACCTAGTGAGGTGGTCAGTGACAATGAATGAATGACTGAGTTTAGAAGGTGGCTGGGTGACTTAACAATCAAAACACAAAGCTCCGGACTGATTAACTAATCAATTTTCACATTTTATTCTCATGGGAGTGTTCCACTTCAGGATGACATGGACCATCATTTATTATGGCCTTTGCAGTCACCAGATCTCCGTCCATTATGGTAACAGTTAATGAGAAGTTTTTTTTTATTATCATGATCAATATTTATCATAATTTGCTTTTTTTTACTAACTACTCAATCCTGGTCATGGTTGTCTAAGTTGTGTCTCATTGCCATATACAGGGAACCAGTAATGACGACATCTTACACTTACACAGGTCAACCAGTTCACCTACTGAGCTTTTCCTGAGCTGTAGAAATAACCCAGCATCTGTATTAACCCAATGCGTACATACAGTAGAACATACAGATGATTTACAGATAAAATGACTTCATCTACACAATCTTCTGTTTTGTTATGGATGTTTTTTTAATGTTGAATTGTTTATTTGGCAACCCAATTCCTGACAGTAGCGGCCCAGCAGCATCAGCGGGGAGCTGGAAGAGTTAAGGAGGAGCGTTTGCGTGAGGTGGGCGGGGCTGCTGCGTTCTGATTGGTGCGCTACACGTGACATCAGAGTGAGGAAAAAAGCAGAAAAGTAGTTAAGAAGGCGGTTTGGAAGTCTGGATGAGTGGATGAGTGTGAGTGGATGAAAAGCAGAGGATTTTTCAGGTGAAACTAGAGACAAACTTGCAGCTGGAGTTAAACACAACTATGGTCCAGCAGACAGAGCACGGCGAGGCGGACAGTCTGTCCAGAGAAGCGACCGACTCGGATGAGAGCGAGTTCATGGCGTGCAGCCCGGTGCCCGGTCCCGAGATGACCCCGGACTGGTGCCGGACAGCCACCGGACACATCAAACGGCCGATGAACGCGTTTATGGTGTGGTCCAAGATCGAGCGCAGGAAGATCATGGAACAGTCACCGGACATGCACAACGCGGAGATCTCCAAGCGTCTGGGCAAGCGCTGGAAAATGCTGAAGGACAGCGAGAAGATCCCGTTCATCCGCGAAGCTGAACGCCTCCGATTAAAACACATGGCTGATTATCCCGACTACAAGTACCGACCCAAGAAGAAACCAAAGCTGGACGGCAAATCGGCTCCGTCTCCGGAGAAGACGTGCGCCAAAGTGGTCAAATCCAGCCTCGCGTCCAGCAAGAAGTGTTCCAAACTGAAGTCCAAATCCAGCAGCGAGTACGCGTTCAAGAGCGCCAAAGTTGCACGGATGGTCAAAACTGAGTTTTCGGATGACGACGACGACGATGACGATTACGAGTATGAAAACCGGTCGCGAAGGCGCTTTAAAGATCTGGACGACGACGACCACCAGACGCGGTTGTACGGCGCTGCTAAAGTCCCCGCCAGTCCCACGCTGAGTTCTAGTACAGATCCGGAGGGTACCAGCATGTACGAAGATGCGACCGGCTCGGCTCACCACAACGCGCGTCTGTATTACAACTTTAAGAACATCACTAAGCAGACCGCGGTGATCACAGCTGCTTCATCTTCTCCGGCTTCGTCGCGATCTGTTTCGACATCTTCCAGCTCCAGCGAGGACTCAGACGATCTGCTGTTTGATTTTAGTCTGAATTTAGCAGCAGCTTCGCAATGCGCCGAGCCGAGCGCTTCGAATCTCTCCCTATCTTTAGTGGATAAGGACCTGGACTCGTTCAGCGAGGGCAGCCTCGGTTCTCACTTCGAGTTTCCTGACTACTGTACGCCTGAACTGAGCGAGATGATCGCCGGGGACTGGCTCGAGAAAAACTTTTCAGACCTGGTTTTCACGTATTAAGTGAGTAAAACTCTGTGATGGACGAACACGATGAACAAAACGTGCGTGTGCGTTTTGGAACAAATCAGAACCGCGTGATGTGCGGTGGCGTTGAACGCTGCACAGCGGTCTGACAGACGAGCCGAACGGAGAAGCTACACGGTACCGTAGCAAAAAAAGAACGATTTTTTTACGTTTTCTGGCAGCATGACAGGGTTTTATGGATTTTTTCTGTAGGTCTTTAATATTCCAGACCGTAAAGGGGAAAAATCTCTGAGAACTATGCATCTTTAACCCGATTTATAACTGCAGGGAGCTGAACTTAGACTCTTGGCTGACTAGAAGCGAATCTGTGAAGCGTTCATTCAGGACTCCAACTTCAAATCATGGTCCTTTCAGTTCTCTACCGTGAAAGGTCTTTTCATTTTTTCCGTTTTGTATCCGACTCTTGTTTACTTACAGGTGTGAACCTTAAATCAGCCTATTCTTATCCAGAGGAGCCGTTTTATACATAAACAGACCTCATGTTTTTAAAAGAAAGCAAACTATTTTCAGGCTATTTTTGTACAGTACAAAAAGGGAATGTTCTTACCAAGTTTCAGGCACTTCTTTTTTTTTTCTCCTCACAGTTTGTCTAAGCATCCAGATCGAGTCCTCATTCGCATCTGCAATGCTTTGTGGTTGGTTTAAATATTTTTTTGTACAGTTGTAGATCAGATTCGTCCAGTATTTGTAGAACCTAGCCTAATGAACGGCACCTGTCAGTGGAAGATGATTGGCAGTACCTCCATGCTGGTACTACTTTTTAGATTGTATATGTACTGTAAAATAGTAAAAGTTAGGAGTTTAATGTATATCATACTCGTGATATGTGGATGGGTCCCAAATCGCAGGTGTGAAACTGGATTTTTAATGGCACATACTGTTTCTGTTTTGCCTCCATTTTTTGTTTGTGCAATATTTTTACTTGTAAATGCAGACCTACAATTTTGTTGTAGCAAATAATTGCCAGACTGACACATCGCTGTGAATTACGATTCGTCCGAATAATGAATGTCAGTCTTTAGACGAGATGAGGAATCAGCTGGAACTGATAAAGAGAGGTGTTAAAAAGTTTCCTTAAAACCGGACATCCATCAAATCTATAGGAAATGATCCAGGTTGCTTAAAAGTGTTACTGAGCAAGTACTGATTGTATATGGTCTGGCTGAGAAAATGTCAAGCAAGCAAAAAAGTACATTCCATATCCTTGTTTCATATGATGGAACGTTTATGTTCAATGTAAGACTGTCTTCTTTTCTAAATCCAACCACAGACTGTATTGTTTTCTTGCACTTACGCAGATTTTGTTTATTCTATGTGGGTCTTACATGAAGTCTGTTTTAAATCCATGATTGGGGAAGCAAAACAGAAGTGATGAAGCATTGACAAGCATTTGCCTCACATTCCAAGTGTGATTCTCTTTGACTCATGTTTTAATAAACAAATATCTACACCATAAATGTTTGCTAAGTTTTTTAGACCGCCATGTACAGGATTTCCGAACAGTCGGGTATATACATAGGAAGGGTTGGGATAAAGATGGTGGTGGACTTTTGGTGATGCTGGGGATGAGAGCTGTACAGTCCATATCACCAACATGTAGCACACTACACTATAAGTGCCAAGCATTTCTGTAATAGGGTTTCAGCAGAGCGAATTGTAATACCCGGATCTCTTTAGCATTTAGATTTTATACCTTAAAGTCATAACATTTGGCTAATTTCAGTCTCAGCATAAAAGTAATAATAATAATAGAACAAATGTTTTTAAAGCTATGTTTTTCCTCATCAACAAGTGAAAACACTGAGCAGAAAAGTGCATCGTTAAAAATAACTGTTAATAAGATTGATAGCTGTAATTTAAATATTTATTGAACTGTACCCCAACATTTGAACAGTGTATTTCAACCTTATTTAAAGTAATCATAATGTCTAATCAAAAAACTCACTATGCCTGACCTGACAGTTTACCAGAATAACGAATCTAAACCCTTTAAACTCTCAAAACTACAGGTTTAAGTGAGTCTGTGATTAGTTTTGCCTGTAGGAGTCTGATCTGTGAGCTTATTTTCATCTCGGGTCTCATTCAGAGATCCTGCCAGTATTTCCAGGAGACTGCGGCTCCTTTAAGAAATCAAATTCTGCGCCTTTTGAAAGTAGAGCACTGTGATTGGTGGGCTCTGGTGGCCTGTTGGAAAGAAGAGAAGAGTCACAGCATGAGTGCCCCACAAATGCCTCTTTCCCCAACCCATTCACACCAATACACCAATGAACACGCTTCAAAATAAAGGATTTTGGATCCCAACTGTCTATTTTACAATGAAACTAAAACACTTACGAATGTAGACGTGAGCAGTTCCTTGTGTGCTTTATTATATATTGTTATTATTATTAGTATAAGATGATCCTGGCATCTTGTGCCTTTATCTTACGTGACATAACAGTACAGATGTTTGAGACAAGGTATCTGTCTACCAGGCTATATCATCTATTAATAATAAAATGTGTCTATGAATTAAGTAATGATGTTCAGTGTTTAAATGCATGTATGATATATCAAATTGTTACATCTTGAATTATACCACCAAGTTAATATCTTTATAATCATTATAATTTAGAGAGCTCATATGTTTTGGATTAGCCGTGCCCGTGTCAGTTTTCCGACGGCAAAGCATTAGTCGTTCTCAGGTCAGACCGCAGTCGTAAAGTGAGGAGTACACGTATGACATCACCTAGCAGTATGACCACACTATATATTTAACATGAATGGATGGGCATTATATGTTTAGCTCAGTCGTTTAGTCAGTATGCGAATCTGTAATAAAACATTTATCCAACTATTACTTTACTTGACCTGCTGGTCAAAATTACTAATGGATTCATGAGGCTGTTCCCTATAGAACATGCACATTGATTTTGTGCTCCTCTGAAAAATCTGCTCAGGGCTAATGCCGCGGCTATATGGCAAAATGAAATTAGTGACCCGTTGCAGTTCCTCCCTGTTTCCTATTTTAAATAAATCGAAATTCAAAATGCTCGGGTGGTGCTGGGCGAGATAACGTCTACCAGATGCAGCGAGCGGGGAACATGGGTGACAAAAGAAATGTAATTTACCATCGTTCGGGAAAAACAACGTGTGTGACATCTACATAAAGCACTCTGCCAGGCAGCTGACAGCATGGTCGCATTTCAGATCTGCAGGTTGTTTGAAATCACAACATCTACACACATCTTGGCTTGAGGGAAACGTTGGGATTCAAAGTCTCTTTCAATTGACTTGGTAATCAGTTATATTCAAGACTATATATTTATATTCATAAAATATTCAGAATATTTTAGGCCGATTGACCAGTTCTGACTGGAACGTAATGTAGTAACGGATTAAGGTCCAGAAAGAATGTGATATTTTTATAAGCATTGTACTCAGGAGCAGTTTGAAACTAATGTGTCATAATCACTGCCAGCCTGAGCCCATAATGCATACTGGTGTGCAACAGAATTAAGTTATCAAAGCACAAGTGTGAAGTCATTGGAAATCTTAATTCTACAGCATAATCAATATTTAAGAATGTAAATAGGACTATGACACCTACAAATGCTTTGAAACTTTGCTCAGAAATGGCGCAGCTTACCCAAGGCAAACCAGCCTGACTCATAAACAGAGGTTAAAAGTAGTTTCTGCCTACTTATCAAAGCCAAGTACAAAACGATTTTTGAATAAATAGATTGTTCAGTTATTTTAAAGATTTCCTTTTGCTGTGGGTAGTTCTCTCACTTCAACACAGGAAGGGCAGCCGGGGTCAATTTACGTGTGGATAGAGTTTCTTTCGGGTGCTCCGGTTTCCTCCCACAGGTCCTCAGTCATGCATTGGACCAATTAGAAATTGCCCTAAGTGTGTGCCCTGTGATAGATTGGCGAGTCACCCGGAGAATCAGATTCACCATGACCCTGGCCAGGATTAAGAGGTGGTAAAACAGACATGAAGAACAGACAATGAATGAATAAGGGAGATTTATGTCTAAAAGTTTTTGGGGTGGCAGAGTTGGTGGAAACGACAGTACTGGGTATGATTCCCATGTGAAACAGCCCGAAGCTCAGATTTCCTCCCTCCTCATCAGAAGTTAGGTGAACAGAAGATATAAAATTTCCTGAGAGTTTCACATAGAACATAAACTGATGGATTGTGTGTAAAACATGTTAAAATCCATCCAAGTTTTTTTATTTTGTTAAATATTAAAATGTGCATCCATTTGAAAGAAAGAATGACAAACGAGGCAGCAAATAATGTAGATGCTGTTTAGCTCCGGTAACTCAGGCCTGCACCTGGTCTCTGCTTACTATGGCAGATTTCTCCAGGTACTGCAGTTTCCTATCATCTCAGGAAAAAAACATGAAATTGATGAGCTATGAGTCAACTATTGGTCTCTAGCTACCTCCTAGTTGTTTGTCACTAACAGTTCTACATTTTTGTCTATCCAAAGGGTTGTATGTATGGGTTGTGTCCCAAACCACATTCTATTACACTTGATAGTTTAATTTAAACAAAACCATTTTCATAAAGTGTGTGTTTATGTATTTTGATTATTTCAGTTAAATCTCAACTGAAATGGTAGTTATTGACACAAGATACATCATTTCACAAGGTTATTTAAAACTCAGAGATGGTTTTTTATTTTATCTGCATTTTACCTAATTTGCATGTTTTTTGGCTCACCTGGGCCTTCTTGCTGTGAGGCTACAGTGCTACACATTTAATATAGTGTAGCAGGAGTGATCAGTAAAATGTGGAAACCTGGACATGAGCTTGTTGGACATGCATTCGTAAACACTCGATTTACTTAATGTTTAAACTCTTTTTTTAGGGGTTTAAACTTAATGTTTAAACACTTTATTTGTAAAAGTCAAATAATCAGGAATTGCCCAATTCAAAAATACACCAAATAGCAGATGTATACAAATAACTTTTCTTTAAGTTTTTTAGAAAACAGCTGGGGTAGGTAATCACTATATTAATGTCTGTATGTCTTACAGTATGTCATACAAGCTTGTGTTAAGGTTTTTTATGCTATTGGACAAATAGTATATCAAGTGCATTAGGAAAATCGAAAATGTAAAAGTAATTGACTGTAGTTTATTTAAATGGCCATGATGTGTCTCAAACCACATACTACTACGCTCTACAGTGTGTCTCATTATCACACCATCAGTGTGTAGTTAGAATAAAGCGTGTGCATTATTTAAATATATAGCCCAGTGCAAAACAAGAAGTAGAGATTAGAGCTGTAAGACGAATATGTCATAACGGTTCATGTGATCTACTGGATCCAACTATTGGAATTTGTTGGAACAGTTCCAGCCCATGGTACATGCTTTTCTGTGTCTGCGTTATATCCTGTTGTGGCTTTAATCAAAGCTACAAGTCTTGATTGTATATAGAAAATAGATTGCCTAAGGTTACATTGTTTATGTCCAGTAGTCAGCTGCAGGAAGTGTATTTATTAATTGATTAATTTATTAGGACCTTAATGTCATCAGTTACACTTCGGTAACAGTCATGACAGAACTGGTTATACATGATTCAAGGTTAATTTCAAACACAGTCTCAATTTTCTATCCCCAGTTCATCTCAATTGCATGTATTGGCCGTGGAAGGAAACCAGAGCACCCGGAGAAAAGACACTGGGAGACCAAATCCAGGAGCTTCATGCTGTGAGGTAAAGAATTTTAGGAGTATTTAACAAAATGAATGAACTTACTATAATACTATAATTATTGATATAACTAATATATGTTAACCTATAATTGAAGTGTTTAATATGAATACTAATACATTATTATGTCAGTATTTCTGTAATAAATATTAGAATATTATAATAATAAGTAATAGTCTAATTGCATCATTTACTATTATATAACTTAAACAAAATGTTATAATCTTCGGTTTTACTTTTTGCTCTGTGGAAAGCCCACAGTTCCCAGACCACAAAAGTGTATTGCTTTTGAGCTAAACATACTTTAAATGTTTTACAAATCCTCACACCGAGAGCAATATTAGTGCTCACTGCTCGCTTGTTTTCTTTATCTACTAGGTGCAGTCTGCTTGGCAGCAGCCCAGATGCATGGATTTAGGTACACAGTTCCTCCTGCAATCTGTCTTTTTTTGCTCTTTTCATTTAGTTCCCCTGAGAGAGAACAACTCATGTAAACTTCAGCAGCAGAGTGATTACCACTCACAACCCTTTCCTACCAATTTCATCTCATCTCAGTCTGGGCTATTTAATTTCCCCCTGCATTTACAGTGCACCAAAAAGACTTGTACTCTAAAATGACTGAAAAGCTTTCCTGTGGGTCTCTCTCTGGTTTTTTACATCCCCCAATTATCAGACAAGTGATGAAGGTAACAAACCTTTTGGAGAGTTGTGGATGAAAAGGGAGCTCTCCGAAGCTCTGCACAAGCAGTTAAGGACAATAGCTTAAGGGTATGCGATTTTCAGCAGGCCAGCAGCGGACGCTTGGCCATTCAAATGTGGCTGTAATCTAATACTGCTCCGGGGCCCTGGCCTTGCTTCCTTTTTATCTTACTCTCTATAGGGGCCCACTCCAGTGCACTCTGCCCAGTGACCATTGTAATCCCCAACATCCCCCTGCTTTCTCCCCCAATTCATATGTTACCTCAGTTACCCCATTTGGGCCACCCTTCACTGTTTGGATCAGCACAGGTCCTAATTTGAAAGTCTCTGCTGCTTGAGTAAATAATTAGCACATCTCCGCCTCGGGCTCCTTGAAGGAAGCGTGGGTGACTAGAAGCACTTTTTTTTGTAATGAATGCCGCTCTGCCAGGAATTAAGATTGCAAATTGTCTGCCTTAACCAAACGTCCCATCCTCAGTTAATATTAAATACTCTCATACATGAGCAGAGACACACACAGTGAAATATTGCAGTGATTTTCTTTTGACAGTCTGGGCCTCCTGTCTAAATAGCAGCTTCTAGTCTCCAGCCAGTTTGAAATGAGTTAAAGCCAGGGAGATTTGTTATTGCAGGTCATATGTTATAAACAAATGATGAAATAAATTTGCAATAACTCTGCTAGCTGATGGGGAACTAAAGTACACACATGTGGTTGTTGCTGTGTGTTCTGCTATGCAAATGAATTCTGTATTGTCTTTGAGAAATACAGCGGCATGAAAAACGCATTTGTACTGCATTTGTATTTGTTCACAGTTTTAGTGGTGGGGCGGGTTTACTTAAATCTTCTATTAGTAAATGACTGCTGTTTTGTCTCATATCTGATTAAAAGAAAGTAAGAAATGTATATACTTAAAAGGAGAAAAGGTTGAATTTGGCATCAACAGATATTATGAATTCTTTTTAAATTAGATTGTTAATTAAGGTGCGTCATCAATTGTCAGCTCAGTTTTACGTGTGAGCAAAAGTATTGGAACATATAAACTTAAAATATATTAATGTGAATAAGAGGTCATATTTAGAATTAGTTGAAAACCCTTTGTTTGTAATAACTGTATCAACCCTGTGACCCACTGATATCACTAAACGTTTGCATTCTTCTTTTGTGATGCCTGCAGCCTCTTTATATGATTCAATACGATTTACTTCATGCCCCTGATAAACTCTGTTATAGTTTTGGATCATGATTTTACTGCTAAATGAAGGATCTCCCAATCCATTTAGTTGCATATTTCTTTAAATTGAAAGACAAAATGTTTCTGTAGACTTCTGAGTTCATTATACTGCTGCCATCATGCATGACATCATTAATGAAGATTAATGAGCCCATCAGAAGAAGCCATGACATTACCTCCACTGTGTTTCACAGATGAGCTCATATGTTTGGGATCATGAGCAGTTCCTTTATTTTTCCAAACTTCAGCTTTAAAGGTTCATCTTTGTCTCATCTGTCCAAAAAATGATGTATCAGAATTTCTGAAGCTTGTATCTGTATCCTCCACATTTGTATCTTTTTTTATAGATAGTGGTTTGCATTTCTGGTGAAGCCTCTTTGCTTTTGTTCATTAAGTCTTCAGTAAACAGTAGATTGTGACAGTTTCACTCATGTCCTCTGTAGGTTGTTTCTGATGTCACTATCAGTTGTTTAAGGGTGCCAGTGGTTATAATGTTATGCTTGGTTTATGTACATTCAAGATAAGAAGGTGGCATTTATGTCTTCTTCCATATAACTGATAAACACATAACACTATCACATTTTTTAAACAAAGAGATTTATAATTTGAAATCAGAAGGCAAAAGAGTAAATAATAATTAATAAGCTACGTCATTACACAATTCCAAAGTGAATCTGTGACAGGTGAGGATGTGGTGGGTATCAGTATCAGTCCATACATGCAACGATGTCAAGTACAGTCATTCAGCATCTACTGTTCATAATATTGTGGACAAATGAAGAGAATCGGAAAAGATCTGTCTAAGTCTGTCCAAGTCAAAGCTGCAAACCACTTTTAAATGTTTTTGACCTTTTAAGCATGCATACTGCACTAGATTAGAAATCGTCATGCTACTGTGATATGCACAGCATCACTAAGTGTAGTCCGCACTGGATTAAGAAATGAATTATGATATTTTATTACAGTTTCAGTGAAAGTCATACATCAGTTCTTTGCAGAAACATAATAATGCTTTAATGATCCCTGCGCTTGAGCTCAATTATTGGCCAACTAATATATACAATATACTGTATATGTCTAGTGTTTCCTGGTGGAACTGGACCTATTACACTACAAGTGTAACTGACCGCTCTTGTAGAAGGTTGCTTTAAGTGAAATATGTGAAATAAACAATTTGTTTTAATAACTGACCATTCTTTTTCCTGATGCTGGAGGGCTGCTGAGTGTATATATAATTTATCAAACAAATCCTTAAACATGGTAATGTTTTCTCTGTACTCTTTCACAGATGTGCCTTAGTGCAACACTGGTGCCAAAAAAGCTATTAACTGTGTAAACCACATATTATAATGTTATAAAAGTTTGCCATAAAATTCTGACCTGCTCATACTATCCCTGCTCCAACAATCACTATATATTTACAGCTTTTTCATTCTGAATTTTTAATGCACTCATGATAAACAATTCATACTGAGTATAGCCAGATCTATATCCATTATAGAGAAAATGTAATAGTCATTAAAAATGCATTGCACTTTAGCTAAACCTTCAAAATCAACAAAAGTAACAAGTAAACCTGACAGGATCTCCCAGAGTTCAATGTGCAGTCAAAGGCCCAATAATTCACTAAAACAAAACTGGCAGTATAATTTCATTCATGTCCAAGAGTTTTTACTGTGATGTCGAGTAATATAATGGGCAGCCTTGGCTTTGACAGTTGTCAGGTTTCTTCATTGATAAGAGCAACACAGTAGACTCTGTTTTACCCCTTAGAAATGATTTAAGAAATGAAGATATCTGTCATTTTACAATGATTTGGTTGTTAATGGTGCACTATAAATCAAAACAGCCAAAATAATGGGGACAGATAATAAATTATACAACCCATACACAAGTAAAACCAGTATATCCTCACTCATCACTGACCACAGTCCTGACCAGGTCTGTGGTGGGGCAGAAAGCAAGACTTTAAAGGCTGGGTCTGAGGGTGGAATGTACACTTAACTGGGTGCCAATCAGTCAAAGGACATGTTCACTCACACTCAGCAGGACAGTTTATGAAGTTTATAAAGTATATGAAATAAGGAATTGATGATGATTATCCGTTTAGTCGCGACCGACTCTAGGTCACTTGATGGATCATCGATCCATGAAATATTTCGGCAATGATAGTGGAGTAGTTTGCCATTGCTTTCTTCACCCCTCCCCATTTATCCGGGCTTGGGACCAGTGTGCAGCTGTTTCCAGTTAAACGGTTGGGTAAACCTACAGGACGATTCAGTGTCTCCAATTAACCTGGTAGCATGTCTTTGGACTTTGGGAGAAAACCGGAG
>JAYDZG010000011.1:5300751-5313397 GCA_034509265.1 Microcambeva bendego
TAGCAACCCAAACAGTATGCTTGTCCATCACAGGGCCTCGAGCCTCCCGTCACAAATATACCCAAGCAGTGCAAGACAAACAAAGTGTATTTTTTTTTTGTTTCACACCCTCAAATAATTCTATTTAGTAGCTACGTTTTCACAATTTAGGAAAAAAGGATTTAAAGCCAAAGTATATTTCTTTGGCTCCTCTATTTCAAGTTGCTACCTTGGTAAAACTTAATGAGCCATGCCAAATCACAAATCTGGGTCCAAGGTATAATGTAGCTCCTTGTGGAGAAACGAGTTTACACCATTCACCAATCCAAGACTCATCAGTTTCTGCAAACGTTTATTTATTTCTAAGAAATGTGTGAATAACAGTTGGCAAATAACTGCTAATTTGCCGTTTGACACTATTACATAGATCATCTTTTTCTGATAAATGCTTGAGTGCACGTATATGGCATTTTAATTTGAATCATGGGAATTCTTAAAGATGATTATTATTTTTTTTACTGGTTTACTGCTCTGGAATGTTCTGCTTCTGAATACATAGAAAGTTATTTGACAAAAAAAAATATTAACCCAGAGGGAGCATTGTGATTTTCTGCCAGCACAATAGTGCTGACTGTCTGAACTTACTGGTTGCCACCGGTCGATTGGGCACCACCCTAACCAGTAAAATGCACAAACCAGTACAGTCATCTGCCAGTCCCATTTTTTTGAAAGGTTCTTTGATTATTAGGTAAACTGACAGCAGGTGAGGCCATCCTGTTTGGGTATAAAAGGAGGTTCCACTCAACTTATGGCCCTATTTTAGCGATCTAGCGTTCCATTTAAGAGCCCGGTGCGGTCTGACTTTGGCGATGTGCAATTTAAGTGGCACAGCTTCTTGAACTTGACCTTGTCCAGTGCTTCACAGCAGTGGAAACTGACCTGCTCATTTACGCTGTAAGGGAGTGCGAGTGATGAAGAAATGAGTCAAACAGAGTATCAACCCTTATAGAACACAAACATCTGGAAAAGGTCGGAACATCTTAAATTCATCAAGCTAATGTATAAATTGCTACCATCAGAGTGCCATAAAACACTTGATTTTAAATCTGATTGACCATAGAGTCCTCAGACAACATTGCAGGCTACTATAGCATTCTGCATGAGCACAACAGAGTCTGTCTGCAGTCAATAACTGTCTCTTATTAAAGGTGTATGATGCTTGATGACCAAACATAACTACCAAGTATGGATGGGCAAAAATCCACTTGCAAAACTTCAATAACTGAGTGTTCTCAATTAATAGTAATAAGAGCCAATGGTCATGCTAAACATGATGTATTAATAAATGGGTAATTCGGTGTCGCCAATTAATCTGACTAAATGTTTTTCAAATATATATGTATATATTTAGTCATATTACAAAACAGATGGTTGCTGATGAAAGATGTCATAAAAGCAGTCAGGTGTGGCACATGTGACTTCAAGTAACTTTCAAACACTAGTGAAGATAGTCTTTCACGAAGAGGGGGGAAATGGCCTAGTTCAGCAGTTCTTTTGAAAAGCATTTCAAACAGTTTCCTCTGCCTGGTTCAGGTTGCTGAATTGCAGTGGCTCACTGTCTCTTCCATACAAAACAAAGTGTGGATCTGATCGACCACACAAAATCTTTACAGACAATAGATTTTCAGTCCTGTTTCGAACCTACCCTGCTCAGTTTCCCCTGATCATACGAGCCAGAGATGTCCTCTCACACTGGACATGTTTCTGCTTAAATATTTTTCAGGAGCATTTCCCAGTAGTAATATCTCTTTTGACCAGTGTTGATGTGACATATTGTTTTATGTTCTGACGGCCATTTGTAGGAGTTGCTCTTGTAACTGGTCCACCTGCCAACTGCCAGACCTACAGAGGACACAGATTACAGATATCTTGCCCACCTGCTGTGCCATTAATCTGCACTTTAAGGGCTGTCTCAGTGCCCTCATATATAGCTACATCCAATTGAAGTTCTTTTAAAAGCCAGCCTTGCTAGCCAACTCCTCTCTTGACCCCTTTCATTTCCTGTGTGTGTGTATGTGTTTTCTTGGACCAGGCCAGCTTTATTCCCGCTGGGTCTTCTTGCCGGTGTTCTTTTAGCTGTGTCTGATTTTAGCTGCTTTTTATTACACACTGAAAAGGCAGTGTGCATTAGCGCTGATTAGTTACAGAGACTGCCACGGTCATCTAGCCACACGAACTACTAGGGTGCAAAAACTAGTACATTGTAGTGTCAGCCCCAAGCCTAGATAAATGGTAGAAAGGTTGTGTCAGAAAATAGTTTCTAAGTGGTTAGCAACATTTCTTCCAGCCATTGTTGTACAATGGACTATGATGGGAAAACCCCATTGCCTTGTTTTAACCTCACACCAATCATTTGACTGCTGTAAAAGTGACCTGCCTGTTTGACCTACTTATGCCTAGAAACAACAAGTACCAGCATCTGACCTCAGCAATGTAAAAACTACATCTCAGCTCTGCTGTCTGCCGGGGTGGGTGTCTACACGAACAATGATTGGCCTTTGTTCACACAGGGTGGTAGTCCAACTGCATTCTTCAGAATTGATGCAATTTCGACCTCTGCTGGCTCATTGATGATCTCTGCACTGGGACAAGGGATCATGTGTTAATAAGGGTGATCCCTTTGTACATACAGTACTAAACCACATAGTAGTGAAGCAGGTGTGGCTCTGCTCAGTCAGCAATGGAGGGTAGTATCAGTATAGTGGATGTGTAATGCAGGGTAATTGGATACGACTGATTTAGAGAGAAAAATAAGGGAGAAAAAGTTCCTTCCCTCCCTTTAACCTATGGATGATTTAGTTTCCTGTCACCTTCCAGATACATACAGCA
The DNA here is from genome assembly GCA_034509265.1 of Microcambeva bendego. Taxonomy (NCBI): domain Eukaryota; kingdom Metazoa; phylum Chordata; class Actinopteri; order Siluriformes; family Trichomycteridae; genus Microcambeva; species Microcambeva bendego. The sequence continues at coordinate 5,303,620 of JAYDZG010000011.1, forward strand.
TATTAAGAGATATTAAGAAGGAGTGGTTAAGTGTGTGAAACTTGTCAATGAACTACAGTACTGTAGGATGCATTCACACAATGTACACAGTATTGTCATTTGGCACAGAACAGAAGTGCAACTCTGCTCAGGGTAATAGAATTTGTTATTTGGGTATTAATGTAAATACATTGTTATTGTTGTTTTATATGCTTTCAAACTTTTTAAGGTAACTTAGTACGAGTTGAGTTGTTAAATGTAAGAGTTTTTAAATGCTGCTGTTAAGAGTTTTATTGCAGATTTGTGATCTATGAAAGGGTTTATAGTGCTCATGAGAGACTTGGACTTCAATTTAGCTTTATAAGTTGCTACTCTTGAGTTACTGTTGATGAAAGGTTTTTTTCCCCCAAAAAAGGTTGAAATTAATATAAAAAAAAAATAAATTTGGCTGTAACAAGAATACTTTTTTTTTTTTTTTTTACTAGACTGCAACTGCTTTTTAGAGCTCATACAGCCATATTGTTGCTTTATGTAATAACGAGTAAATGGCCAAATGGTGTGTGTGTGTATATATGTATATGTATGTATAAAAGAGAAGGTATATATATATTTATTAGTTGGACATTTATTGTAAAATGGAATTTAAAACAATGTTTCATCAACCTGTGTTTAAGTCCCTGTAGTACAAAGGTTCACAACTTTCACAGACGTTTACAACTATCTTACATCACCTTCTCTTTTAATTACACTTTTTAATCTTCTGGGAAGGAGCCATTGGGAGGTGCACTTGTCAGTGTACTCTTAGTGTTGGTCCCAGCACAAGATATTATTTAGAAAGGTTGCATCAGCAAGGACATCCAGAGTTAAAAAAAAAAAAAAACTGTCAAGTCTGGTGTATATTTTCTATAGGTGCTAACAGCCAGAATTTTTACTGGCTAAAATTGAGAAGGTCTTACACCTTTTTGCACACGTCATCCTGTCCTGATCCAAATATTGTTTTTAATTAACTCAAATGAATACACTGTACTCTAATGTTGCTTTTTGGTAGTAACAAAAACCTTTTTACATATAAAAGAGACATGAATTCTGGCTTGATGCGATTGTGCCATCTGATGTCTGCCTCATCTGATGTGTTTTTCTGCTCAGTTATCTTACTTGAAGCCTATTATTGCCAGAGGGGACCATTACAAATGATAGCTTTAAAAGGGCAAAAGCAGCATATGCTGGCTATGTAAATGGAATTGAAGCCACACCCAGATGGGACAACCATCATATGTACCAGGATATTACTAAATCACATCCATTTTGATCTGCAGAGATTTTAGAACCAAATGCACATTAAAGTTTCTTTTAAACTGCTTCGGCGGAAGAGTTGAAATAAGAAACCTACATTCCAATCAAGAACATATTAACAAACCATTGTGTAAGATCTCCTTAAGCATGACTTTAGGCAAGGTACACTATTTCTAAACACCTGGCGTCCCTAGAAAGTGAGAAATAACTGGATCAGATACAGGGTAAGCAACCTAAATGGCCTAATTCATTTTAAAACTACTTTAGATCACTGGTAATACAAAAAGGAAGTAGCGCTGATATTGCTTCTGGCTTGTATCTACAGTTTCTCCTTTACACATTTATACATTTCCTCCAGTATTTTCTTTTTCATTTACAAGTACTAGTAAACAGGTACCCCCGGTTCATATATACACACTCACACTTTATTATACACACTTCACAAACTCACGCTCTGTCCCGCCACTCCCTCCTGCATTCTGACATTCTTGGCAGTCAAAGGTCTTTGAAGTGGGCAATAGGAGCTGGCTCCGCTTACAGGGCCGAGTCTTGAGAAAGAGGATCTGTCTGGCTGGGGAAAGCATTGCTAACTCAGAGTTACACATGAGCACAACACACTGTCGGCTCTGTCTAATTCATATAGATGCTGTAACAAGATGCTTTATAATATTTTATGATTAAATTCCAGACTGTACTGGATTACTTAAAGTCAAGTGACCTGAATGAATCGAGCAGACTTGTTTTTTTATCCTCTTTGTGTATAAACATACAGTGGGTCACCGGGTGTGCATACATGGGAGTGTTCTAAAGGATATGAGTAATCTTTTTTTAATCTTTAGCAGACCGGGCCTCAGTCAAAGCCTCCACACACACTCACACACACACACACACCACCTCCACCACTAAAACTTTTTAGCTCTCATCTTACATATTAGGAAAGATTAGTCCTTTAAGTACTTCTCACTGCCACAGATTAGACTAAATCAGAGTGATGAAAAAAAGACATCCACAACATGTGCTTGCTGGCAATTATTGAAACTTATATCACACATGTATGGATAGGTAGTCCAGTGGGTCAGCAATCAATTACACCCACCACTGTTGGGATCCTGGGTTTAAATCCCCAGTGGCAACATTAGCCAGAATAACAGAAACATATATAGATTTTTATTTTAATTGCATTTTTAAAAATGCTTTGTAATATGTTCAGTCACTAAATTATCTTTCAGCAGTACACATTATTAATTAATCGTGCATCAAGAAAATCAACTATTGTATTCATAAAAGTACATTTTTCTTGTGGATACATACATATATGCAGCAACATAACACTAAACTGCACTGGCCAGCCACTGTAAAGATCCAGTGCGATTGACCAGCAGTGCGATTGACCAGTCAGACATCTACATACAAAAATGCCTGAGGTCTTTACTGTGGTGCAACCTGTAACATTATTGCCATCATGTAGTGGTAAAACAGGAAAATGAAATGAAAATATGTTTGCATTCACAAGCAAATGTACATGATGGCAAAGTTCAAATCTCTTTATGTACATGGATGGAAAAACGTTCATTTCATCTCTTCACAATATTGTGTGTCATCCTTGCACTGGGGCCAGTATTTAGTATGTGCTGAGACACAACTGCAGAATAAATACAAGAAAGCCTATAATAAATACAAAAGATACATTTCTAAACAAGCAATTAAGAGACAATACTACTGTAGAGACGAGTGTTGGTCAGTACCTTTGGTAAGCCATTATGAGTCAATCAGTATTCTCAGTTTTCCAATGGCTAACAAGAATAATAAATTGTGGCCTTGGTTAATATTTTTAACGTATAATAGGCATCAAATTCGAAATTTGTTTCTTCAGCAAAACACATTTAAGTTGGTTTAATCAAATGCCTGGTATGATTTATTGTGTTACAGATTGCAAAGAGTATAAATTACAACCATGCCAATTAGTATCCAGAGTGACGCATGGTTTATACCTGGATTGGCAATGTTTGTGACACTGTGGAACATTGCGGGCATCAGGAACATCAACTGGCCTGGCAACAACCTGATTAATGCCTTTAAAGTACTATTCCACCTCATGTTTGTTTTGTTTTACTTCAGTTTTTCCATTCAATAAAACTGTGAAGCAACCTTAATTGAGCTATTACCTTTTTTAATAGTGTAAGTATGTTATACCTGAAGCTCCATCAAGTTTCTTTTAATGCATTTTACAACAGCACATCTATCTGAATCACAAGCTTAAGAAAACAGCTCATGTAGAATAAAGCTGCGTAAAAGACCACAGTTGTCTAATAGCAATCTCAGGCCAATGCTAAGCCATTATTTTAAAATTATGAAACCATTAGTGCTGAGCAGCCAGCATAGCCATTCTGCATGTTCCCATTAAAATGCTTTTTATTTTAACTCTACGCTTGAATAATAGTAAGGGGGAGTTTTGCATTTCACTAATAATTCTATGAAATGGAAGCGACAACAGAGAAGAATAAGCTACATTGCCATTGAAAAACAAATTTAGGCATAATTTACAAATTTCATGCTCCTGCTCAGTTCTTTATCAATATTCACACACAGAGACTATCAGTCCACAAGGACAATGGCAGATATTTATGAACATGCACATCTAAATTAAACGGATCTATTTTTATAATTTGTTGGGTTTTTTTTTTTTTTACCAATTACATACTTCAGTTACTTGGATGGATGTTTTTTTTCATATTCAGTACAAAAGAGAATTTTCAACTCACAGACATATTTGTTTTATAGGAGACACATGACAGTACTGTGAAATTATTGCCAAAATTGCTGTGCTGAATGTGTTCATCTAAGCATTCCTCAGACAATTACATGAATTACAAGTTTATTTTTTACATTTTAGAATACTCTATTCATCACTGTTCAGTGAAATTCGTCTCCATTTTAACCCAATCCATGCAGTGAAACACACTAGTGAACACTAGGGGGGTGTGAGCGCACATGCGGTGGGCAGCCCTAGCCACGGCACCCGGGGAGCAGTTAGAAGTTAGGTGCCTTGCTCAAGGGCACTTCAGTCGTGACAGTCGTCTTATTTCATATTATGCTTTTTGACTATAAAACAATAAAGGAGGTAAACATGTTTACGTCTCCTTATCACTAATGGTTGTGCGATGATCTTTGCACAAACATCTGAAAAAGCAGCACAGATGTTTGACCAAAATTTACAGACCCCATCATATCACTGTTTTACTGTCAGTGTGTACATAGCATACGTTCCCATGTATCTTAATCTATGTTTATTGTGCTACTCCTTAGTTTAGATACAGTTGTTTGTTTTGTATAGCTACTTTGACCATATCTGTAATAAAGTTCTTTGCATCTCTGAATGTGTGTCTACCCTTCCTGTCAGTCCTAGCCCAAAACATAGAGCAATAAGATAAAAAGACTTAGAAGAGAGAAGTGTGCAAGCCATGAGACAACAGCAACTAGAAACTATCAAAGATTTAAACAGTAAAACACTTGTAAATTACTGCAACCAAACATCAGTCAATGTGAGACAAAAGGGAAAACAGAACAGGCAGGTTCCTTACACAAACAGTAATCAGAGGAAACTTGAGGAGCAGGTGAAGACAACAAATAGAGGACAAATCAAAGGAAGAAAGATGACAGGGTTTTGACATGAAAAAGACAACTAAAACATTGAAGATCATGTGTTGCAGCATCTTGGGAACTGCAACACTGGGGAAAGACAAAAACTTAAACAGAAGCCCCGTTTCATACACAGCTCCTAAAGCACATTAACACTAAGCATCAAAAGGGGAGGCCCTGGGCACAGGATAAGACATTCTTTGCTGCTTCGGGGTAGTTAGAGGCTGATTCAACATCAGAACAAGGGACAAGCACGGAGGCTGACAACACATCTGCAGGGCTGGCTGGAACTTGTGAGATGTGTAGAGAGCTGACATGAGACACATCTAGATAGCGGACTAAAATCAGCAACATGTCTGGAGAGTCTGATACTGGTGACAGGTCTGGAGAACAAGCAACACATTTGGAGAACCAGATGGACTAACAAAATCTCTGGCTAAAACAGGCAACAGAGCTAGGAAGCCAATCGGAGCTGCTGAAACTACTGATGCCTATTGACAGCTGCTTAGACTCATCAGATTGTCTGTAGCACCTTGCTTGAACTGGCAATGTATCTAAATAACCTGCTGAAATTGAAAATGCAACTTCTAGAGAGCTGGATGAAGTAGATATTATTCTCCAGAGTCTTGCGTGCCAGCTGGAACGGGCAATGCATTTGGAGGGCTAGCTGAAATATCTGGAAGTCTAATTAAAACCTGCAAAGTGTGAAAACAACTTCTGGAAAGCTAGATAAAGCAGTAATTAACCTGTAAAGTTTGGAGTACCAGCAGTTCACTGGCAACACATCTGGTGGACTGGCTGGAACTGGCAACACATCTAGAGTGCAAGCTGGCAGTAAAGAACAAACTGGAACCACCTGCAACATTTCTGAATGGTAGGCTGGAACTGGTGACACCCGTCATGAGCAAACTGAAACTGGTAAAATTTCTAGGGAGCCAGCTGGACCTATATGAAGTGCTGGCAACAGGAGGCTAGCTGGTACTGGCAACAGGTCTGGAAGAACCATCAACAAGTTTTGAGGGCTGACCAAACTGGTGACACATATGGACAGCCAGCCAGGAGTGGTGACATGTCAGTGAGTCCAGCTGAAACCAGTGACGGGGTTTAAGTAGCCAGCTGGAACTTTTGAAACATCTGGATGACTAACAAGAATCCACACCATGTCTGAAAAGCTTACTGAACCCGTCTAAAGAGCATGTTGGAACTGATGACACATCTGGAGACCAAGCTGGAACAGGTCTGTGAGGTCTTGTATCAGCGGCACGACTGAGTAGCAATATTTTTGGAGAGTCTGTAACCAGAAACTTATCTGGAGGGCCGACTGGAAACAAAGCAAACAATGGACCAGCCCAAGCTACCTTTGAGATCTTAAAAACTCTGTACAATGCAACCTCAGAGCCAATCGTCTTGCTTGACTTGATCCACCACCCTGAACTCAAGGAAGACAAGCATCAAGGCTTTTCTCAGTGCTTGGATTCAAGTGTTGAATGAGCTTCCCTTGTCTGTTTAATCTGAGTTTCTCAGTCTTACAAACTCATCTATTTACTAAGAACTTAAGCACCCCATCCCCTACACCCCTAGTGTCAACCTTGAGATATCATCAATGAAAGCTGCATAATTATATACAGTGGCAGAGAATTGCTTAACAAATTGCATAACATTTTAGAAAATAAAATTATAAAAAGGTGAAACATTTTTTCCAATGCCTAAACAAATTTAAAAACAGCCAGTCAGAAAGGGTAGGTACAATAGAAAGTGCTGGTTGCTTAGTGACCACTTCCATCTGAGAACATCCTGTTTGAAGTCTCACATCCTTGCAAGGTACTGTTTATCAACTGTTAGGTGTTGTCTTGGTCTCATTATGTCAAAATGTGAACAGCAACATGATGCAGACTAAATACCAATTCTAATTGAACCAAGAAATTTGATTCATGGATAAAACACCTGTTGTGAAATTTGCCGTTAAGCTCCTTGTTATAGAACAGCAAGTTGTGGAAAGTACTGAAACTTTGAAAAGTCGGACATGTGCGTTCAAAGGTATGGAGAAGGTCACATTAAGTTCACCTTTAAAGGTTAGAGTGCAGTTTAGGTTCATCCAGAAATTTCCATCAAAAGTAGTGTGCATATAATGCTATAAACGGTAAACAGATTTGCAGAAAACTATTAATTTTTGTTAAAAAAAACTATATTTTTGCTAAAATATGTTCATGTCATAAATTATCCCGCTGTATTTGTATAATGTTAATCATGAACTCAACATTTTAAGGTGGCTGACAATATCAGTGGCCTGTACGAGTCAGTAAAAGGTTTGGATCTGGCAGCTCTTTGAGAATCTTGAAGTCTTTAACAGCTTCAAAAGCGCAAACATAGCCAGGACAAAATTTTGCAGCATGAGCTGAGTGTACCTAGATGCTATCTGATTTCTCATGGAACACTGGAGTATGTGAATATGTAGGTGTAACTAAACCACAACATTCTGTGTCTCACAGCTAGAAACGGGTAGAGCAAAAATTAGTGGAGGGCATCCAGTGTGGCACAATGACGCAAAGATAAGAAATGAACATAAGCACGTTGTCAGTGAACACTTGTCCGACGGGGTACGAATGGCACACTTGTCAGCTCTGTCAAGACCGACAATGCTTTCTCCTTAAAAAACTTATGCCAGTTTCCATTCGAGGTTTTCAATCACTGCGGATCGAGGATCAGATTTCAGCCAGACTAAACTAGCAAGTCCCCATTGGGGAAATGATTTTGGGTCAGAATGTGTAATTTTAGATCCGTTGCAATTATGTGTCCTGATCTAATCTATTTTCTTGGCTTCTGGTGTGAGGGATGGACCAGCAAAAGGCCGGGTCAGGGAGGACAGCTCCCTTTCGTAGACTGAGCCAGCTGCACACTTCATTGACAAATGAGCTTCATGATCAGTGTCCCACTCTAAGTGCTTTAGCAGGCATTGGGCTGCAATTCGCATTAAGCTTGCTTGTTCAATACATTTTGCTTGTTCAGATTGCCTTAAATATAGACTGTGCTCAATATATTTAGCCTGGTGCTAAACCATGTACAGCTTAAAGCATGTTATTATGGATTTATGAAATATGTTTAGGAGAAAGGGCATAGCAGAAAATCCTAGCAACTCCTAATTGACGGCCGAAATATTTACCCGTTGTTTTCTTCTATCCTAGTTAATGAATCCTTACACAGCCCCAAACAACAAGACCCAGACCAAAAAACATCTATCTACTCACTTTCTCACTTGCTTATCAAATCAGGGTAACAGGGCTGGGGCTGTGAGGCAGACAGAAACACCCTGGACTTCACCTTTAAGGCAATTCAGTTCCTCCATTTTGCCTGACAGCATATTTTAGGATTTTGGGAGAAAACTCACGCCGATATGCAGAGAGCATGCAATCTCCACACAGAAAGGACCTGGATTGCCATGCTTGATGATCAGACTTAGGACCTCCTTGATGACAGGTAACAGTGCAACCCATTTAACCACCATGCCACCATAACCGCCAACTACCAGCTAAGAATGATATGCATCAAAAGCCACATTGAATTATTCTCCATACTCATCAGAGTTAAATAACTTTAGAGTGGTTTGCTCTTTTGCCAAAGCTCTAATTAAAGTTCCTTCCCTACTGAATGTGTGACCTAAATATGTTAAACAACACATCAACACAGTCACAAATATGCGCATTATTGTCCTATTTATGTAATTAATAGCAGTTGTGGGCTGTCGGGGCCAGCAATGCCTTCTCTGCTGGCCTAACATAAATCATGATCATAATTTGATAAAAGCTAATTTCATTTTAAATTTACTTTCCCAAAATTGTGGCAAAAGTGGCTTTGTGGGTACCACTGTTGCCTCACAGCAAGAATCTGCCTGAGGCCTTCAGAATCAACAATGCAGGCATCTGTCCAATATAAGTGAACAGGCACAAACGGTTAATAGACAGTTGCAATGATATACACCATTATTGTTCGTTTTCAGGCTCTATATTGTTGAAAAAATAAAACCACATACCGAATGGTCAGTTAACTGTGGTTGACAACAGCCCAATAAGCAAATGCTTTATTACAAGCACTTATTTTAAGGTTTTAGCAGGCATGGTCACTGCATATCAATACAAAATATTTTACCATCACGTTTAGGATGACAATACATTATCCACAGAACTTGATGGGATTTAAATCACAATATCAAATCATTACTGATCACCACACCAGTGGTATATTTAGGATGTCAGAGACTGTGTTCTCCAGCACACAAACACAGTTGTGAAGACTGACTCTATTAGAATAGGAATTAAAGCTGTTCTGGTAAATTCTGATTTCCAAATATCCCACCAGGACAGATTTGATCGATTTGAATGAAAACTGCTAATAAACCTGAAAGAAGTGACCAGTAAAGGACAAGGGTCTGCAATTTTTACCCTCCATGCCTCGTCTCCCAGGGAGTGAGTGATTGGTTTTCTACATGAATGAGGCAGAAGGTACTTCAGCTGAGAGGAAGGGCGTCTGTGAGAGCCATGGCTAAAAACACAAGCAATGGGAAACAGTCATCCACTTTGTCCCGAACATTGCCATTCTGGAAGGGAAAGCAGGACTTCTTGGAAATAATGTGACTGAGTGACATGCCATCATAGATTTGCTTTGTGACTCAGACACATTTCCTCACACATCTTAGTATAGAAGAATAGCCCTCATTTCGATGGACAGCACTGGTGTCTCCACTCCTCCAGATCCTTCCTGCACTTCCATTTCATGGTGCATGATTATTCCGCTCTCTCAGGTACAGGGGGAAAGTTAATGTCTAAGAAAACTGATGTCCCTATCAGACACCCTCTTTTTTTTTCTCCCCCAC
>JAYDZG010000011.1:5318206-5329836 GCA_034509265.1 Microcambeva bendego
TGTATTTGTGACACACTGTGTTTCAACATTTAGATTCATTTTTGTAGTCATTGATAGCCTAGAAGGTCCATACTGTCATTATATTTTATTCAAAATAAAAAGAACACTTGTGTTCTCATCCTGTGTTTATTTGGTTTATTCTGATGATTTTGAATGATGGCAAATAACTGATGCTTGTCTAAGAATTATTGGAATAAATCAGCCCTGGCTGTGTCCATAAGCAACAACTGTGTCCATGAAGGAGAGCAAGAAAAACAAAGCTTCACCCTGAAAGAAAGAGTAAAAAAAAGAGACACCCCATGTTTCATCAAACCCAGACAGAAATACTGTCTAATCACCCACAATTTATTTCAAAGTCAATCTGATTGGACTACTTTCTTGAGGATAATGGGAAATTAAGCAGCAGCCAGACAGTAACCAGTCATATTAGCATATTCGAACATGCCATATTAGCTCATCATCCCTCTAGAAAACTCAGGAAGTGAATAGTGAAGCTTGCATCAGCTTATTAGATAAGTAATGGTGTGAAGTATAATGTTAAGCACACCCGCTTTACAGTCTTATGATTTAATACGTTGTTCACTATTATTGTAATTAGAGCAATATCCTAATGCCCAATGGTACTTCAGTTGAGAGCTAAACAGATGCTGGCATGTTGGAAGATATAGCATCTAATAGAAATCAAGTAGTAAAAATACTGATAATTATTCTTATTCACCCAAATTTTATTTTTGAATAGCACAAACAAACTAAAACAATTTAAAAGACACACTAGCACAGGACATGACATGGCTCTCTGTGCACAAAGCTGATCCACGTCTTAACTCACTTCGTGAAGGTGTATTACTACACACGTGTCAGGGGGTGAGACTCGCTCTCCTCTGTTAATATTTTGTAAAAAGCATAAACAAATTGAGTAATCAGGAAAATTCTTTTAGAAAATGTGATTAAAAAGAATGTTAAAATGCTAAAGCGGCACCTGGTTGCAAATATCCATACATCTTTAGCAGCTATTATAACCAGCATCCTCTGCAAAACCTTGATCAAGTTGAGCAGTGTGATGAAGCTATTTTCCCTCATTGCTCTTTACATTCATTCAGGTTCAGCCAGATTAGTTGGAGCACAATCATGCGATAGTTTCAAAACAGATGTTCATTGGGGTTAAACTGGGACTCTAATGAGGCTGCTCGTGGACTGTTTTCTTTATTTTAAACCATGACCGCTTTGCTTTAACAGTTAGCTTTGGGTTATTGCCTTTCTGAAAAACAAACTTCCTTTCCCAGTATAGACTTCTGGCATACATGATCAAATTCCTATCCAGTGTTTCTCTGTACTGTAATGTAAGCAATTTAGTAGTTTAGAATCAGAGCTAAAATTTGAAATAAACTTTGTTACGATTGCTGAAAAATTTTCTATGCATTTATCCCGTCAAGATTAGATCATTTTAATAAATTGGATGCTCTAGTTCATAAACAAGCTGCAATTTTTTTAAATGCAAAAAGTGCTATCATTGTATATGAATAATTTCATTTCTACACTTGCTGCTTATTAAATTAACCTTTAATTGCACATTATTTTCCCAAAACTATCAAGAGCTAATCTGACTTCACAAAGTAACTCAACTCAATGAGTACTAAACCCAGCATGTTTACTAGGTTCACAAGGTGCAGTACTACATTTAGTTCACAGAATTGAAAAAAAATCACAGCAGTGTTTTCATTAAAGGTCCAACAAATTTGGAATAAATTGCTTATGTTCAGGTTTCAGCAACAGACTGAATGTTCAATACTAGATAAAGAAATATTTACATACTCAGGATTTCAATTAACATTTGTATATAAGACATGTATGGCATAATTCCTGGGTTCTGGACAGTATGGTGGTCAGGGGGCTGTAGTAGCCTAGTGGGTTGAGAGTTTGAATCCCAGCTCTGCCACTGTTGGGTTCTGAATTTTCAGCTCCAAGGGGCGGAATAGTGACTGATGCTGCATTCTAACCCAAACTTAAAAACACAAAGAAATATTGTTGAACTGTATATTTATATATGTTTCAAATATATTCTGTATTATCAGGAACTGCCCTACCTGCAAGCCAGTTTCTAAATGATGGGTAATTATCTGGCTGTACAGGGTTTTGCCATTCAAGGTTTAGTACTCTGTACCCCAGCAGGAAAAAGACACAGAGCCTGTTGGATCAGAGTTCTGGTAGTCTGTGATGTTGGGTAGCTATTCTTCTGCCTATCACACAGGATCACTCAGGTTTGGCAATTGTTTAAGAGATAAATGTTATGCCTTTAGAGAGCCCTCATTGCTATGGAACCATCTTGTTTTCATATTACGCTTTAATAATTAGAGATGCCAGAGTTATAGTTTTACATCATTTTTTGTGGTGGTCCTGACTATAAACTTTTCAACCAGTGAAGACTAAAGCCTGTAAATTTGTGGCTGCTAAGAGAATAAGGTTGTTCCTGCTGGACATGATGGGAATCTGCAGCAGATGTACTCAATAATTGTTTAAGCAAAGATTTAACTGAAGCATGGTGAACTAATTTCTGTTTTTTTGAATGATTAAATGATGAATATTTAAATATCAAATGTCTGTTTATTTAATCTAACAATCATTTTATTTAAGTTTTTTCTAGACCACCCTAAAAGTATTTTTTTTTTTTTGGCTGTTGGCTCTCAAGGTTTCTTTTTTGAAGGTTACTCTTGACCTCAGCTAGCATTCTTGGGTTGTTTGTCCTGGAATCTGTAAGGTTGCTTTGAAACATTCTAGTGTGAATAAATTGCTTTACAAATAAATTTGAATTAACTAATATTTATCACATTCTTTTTGTCAATTAGCCGGCCAAATATCCATGTAACATTTTACTTCTATTGGAATGATTCACAATGTGGTGTGTGTTATCTGTATAATACGTCCTGCTGTATTTGAAAATGTTTAATTACTGTATCATCAGACATGTCAAAGCAAGACCTTTTCCACACTATTAAAGTCTTCAAGCAAAGGTTTTTTTATTTAAAGAATCGTGGTTCACACTTTAATCTATGTGTCTCTTTTCTAATGCCATGTTGGTGGAAGAGCAGAAACAGCTGCAGGAGAAACAAATCAGTCTCTAGCACTACAGCACACAGCTTGTCTGAACCCATTGGCCTCAGACACAATTATAGATAAAGACTGGTGGTGTGCAGACAAGTACGAACCGCAGTGTCCGTGTATCCCTGACCCAGACAAACACAGGCATCAACATACAGACTGTCTAAGACAAACATACTTCTGTTTTTCTCACTCCATATTCAGCAGCCAGGCCACATTGTGCCTTTTACCTTGCTCTTGGCAAAGAGCAGCTGAAAAGTCATTTCACTTTTATCAAGTTGTCATTTCACTCTCCATTTTTTTCTGTCAGATTTTAGATTTGGGCTGCCATTCTAAGCCTGGGCCACTGGAGAACTCCATTGTACAACAGCCTCAGGATATAGTTTTGCAGCACATTGCCCTGCATGAGATTGCAAATAGCTTTCACACTCGGCTAAACTCCCCCTTTTCCTGATAAATGAAGATGATGTGAGCATTCATTTGATACTCATCAGTGATTGGCTTTAAAACATGCACAGAGCAAATTAGTTTTTGGTACCAAATAAATCACTCTGGTATCATACTGCATTAGTCAAACTATCAAATCATAATGTATTGCTGTAGTCCATATTGTATTATGATGAACATCTTGTTTTTGTACATGTTTCCTCAGGCTATTTTCTGCTGCTTCCATTTATTTGAAGCTTTTAAATCATAAGTAATAACTTTTAGACTAATAAATCCTTTAGACCAAACTAATTCTTATTTTGTTAGGTTATTTTCCTCTGTTGTCATTTCTAATTTACAGTGAGCTGTGAGGACATTTATACTTGTCAGATGCATTTAGGCACTAACATTGTGCTTAATGTTTTCTAATTCATCCTTCAGGCCAAACTTTATAGCACGTTCCCATTTGGTACGAGCCATTGCTGATAGCAAGTAAAGACACGTCTTAATGTGGGTTTAATTCAAGGTCCAATTGCCTTTGCCAAAGTTGAGGCAGGCTTAATTAAAGCAACTTACAAATGGCACCATATACAATTCATTCTACTAAGGATTAAGAGTCATGCTCAAGGGCTCAAATGTACCAGGTTTGAGGTGGTAGGGTTTGAATCCTCAGCCTTAAAGTACTTTGGTAGTTAATTACTAAGTTTAACATTGATATTGGCATTGGGTATAGTAAATCAGGCCTGTTTCTACCTTCACACACATTTTTACTCAATAAATGCAGGGTGAGGTGAATTGGAGAAACAAAATTGTCCATGACTGTGTGACATTAGAACTTGTGATGTGATGATTAAATCAGGCCTGATTCTACCTTCACAGACATTTCTACTCAATAAATTCCAAGTGAAGTGAACCACCGGGTCGGGCCCAGTGAGTCATTTATAACGGTCATTTTGTGCTTCTGATTGCAGTGGAAGGCTTAAATGTCCATACTCACTTATTAATCAAATTGAACTGTACATATTGTGATATAACGACTTATATAAGCCAGTGTACTGAGTGTAATATTATTTTGTCCTGAACTCGTTTGTATTATTGAAAGGCGTGCATCACGCAATGACTTGCAAGAAGCGTCGGAATGTTTCTGAAAATTTTCTCAGTTTCCTTCATGTATTTTAAATGACTGGCAGAAAAGATCACGCCTGAAGCAAAAGCAGCATTGGTGTTGAGAATCAGATCAGAAATCTGAGCAGAGGTTGATTCTAATAAACACATAGATTGTCAAGCTTTTTGCAGTCTCTGTGTTTGGAAAGCAGAATGATTGCCGACCAAGCTAACATTGCTGTTTCCATTTCATCTATATGATACATTCAAATGCAGCTTACAAGAATCAGCGTCAGTGAAGCTGACAATGTACCATGGAACACAGCCCCTACAGTGCTTATCTTCATGGCTCACCGTGGGCTCGTGGAAAAGAGCTCAGTTCTTATTTCTGTTCCTCCAAAGCACTGCTGTGTGGATTGGGATTAAAGCTTGACTGCTTTTTCTGTCTCTCCCTTGTTGTTCCTGTTCTCGCTGAAGCTGTCTCACTCTCTCTCTCTCTTTGCAGCACACAAGCCAGTCCTCAGAGTATTACATCATCCTGATGTAATGTCTAACCAATCACATGACTGTGCTGCTGAACCGTCATGGATTATAAAGCCCAGTCTTTAGACTTAATAATGAGTGAGAGAAGGACATATAGAGACTTATATTCTTGAAGCTTTGTTGTGGATCAATATTTCTGTGCTTTTCCGCTTAGTGCATATGCATCAAGGTCATCAAGTGAGATCATTAAATTTACAATTTGATCTTTAGCCATCAGACCTGCATCACATTTTCTGATTTAGTTTATTTATTTAATAAAAGAAAATCATTCAAATTAAATTGTATTCATCAGGAACTCATTCTGCCCTTAACAAATATGTATAATTATTCATTAGAATTAATTATAATTTTCACTTGCAGAGATGGTCTAAGAAATGGAATGAAGAAAATAAAAAAGCAGATGTTTTTAGGTGGACTTGATGTAAGCATGGTCACGCTCCGTAGCATTTGATCAGACCTGAGGCAGTGAAACATCACAGCAATAAGCCATCGAGGTAGTGAGGCAGAGACATTGAGGCACTAAGACAGAGAAGAGAGGCTTTGCACATAATTGTTCTAAGGCATGAGTTGCAGTCTGTCATTTCAGTAGTCACATTATAAATGAACACATATGCAGGTTCAATTACCTGCCTGATGACGGACATCACAGCATGCACAAATATTTTATGGTAATGATTGTCTCCTAAATGGCACCCTGAGCTTTACTGACTTTCTTTAAAGCTAAAGAACCAAGTCAACTGAAGCACAAAGGGCATTAAAACCTTTGGAAGGCAATTTTATCAGTAGACAACTTACATTTCATAAATTATGTGCAGGTCACATACAAACTCAATGGTGTTTAAAAGCATTAGATCAAAATGTTACAATTTTTAGTGCTTTCCTGCTTCCGTGGGTTATATGGCGGCTACATGGGTAGTACTGTCTTCTCACAGTGAAAGACCCTGGGTTTAATTCCCAGGTAGGGCGTCGCTGGTCCTTTCTTTGTGGAGTTTGCATGTTCTTCCCATGTCCATAAGGGTTTCCTCCTAGGGCTCTGGTTTTAACCTACAGTCCAGAAACATGCAGTCAGGTTAATTAGAAACAGGAAATGCCCTGTATATTAATGGGTGTGTGCATGTCTGTGTATGTGTGTCTGCCCTTTAATGGACTGACACTCCATCCTGGGTGTTTCTGTGTGTCTTGACCCTATTGATAGGCTGATAAATGGTAAAGTAAATTAGTGTGTAAGAACTGCTTTTGTTTTTGATAAATACCTCAATTGGAAGAGTTTAATATCACAGTTACACTTCGAAATGCAACCCTTCTATTTATAAACAGGCTTGGGACTGGCGTTGAGAGCTCTGGCTATACTATGATGACATGATGATAGCACAACTGAAATGCAAGGTAGTGACCTACCTACCTATATATATCTAAAAATAAATGGCCATTTTTATAACCCCAAATATTCCACAAAACATATTTTCAGTTAATGTAGCAGTGTTTGTGCCAGCACACTTTGTCCAATGGACTTCATTTTGGAGTGGCAGCTGTCTTACTAATGGGAGTTATAGCTTAGAAACTGTAGAGGTTCATTTACTACAAAGCAAACTTCCCCTGGTAAGTGGGTAGCACCAGCTATCTAGGGACACTAGAAAATGTGTTCAGTATTGAGAGGTGTTGGATCTGTGTTGGTTGCCATTTCTTTGTGAGTCATCTGTTTCATTTGTAAATACATTTGTAAATTAGCGACATGTACCTTAAAGAATGTAGCCTTCTTTAATCTTTGTGTGTTTTGCTAAAGGCAAAATCGAGTGTTCTCTGAGATAACAGTGCCCGACATGTTGGGTTTCTCTCCAGCTAAAAACACTTTAACAATCTCCATTACATTATTACACCACTTACATCAGACTGGCTCATAACACTGCACACATGTTCTCCGTGCTGTGATTCATACAAGCATGTTAAAGCTTGAGCAAGTAGGGTAAATGTAGCAAAACGTTACAAAACTAGTAAATTATATTGATCGTAATAATTTGATGTTAAAATTAGAAACTCATAAAAAATGAGAAATTATATACTGCCATGGTAAAACCATAAAAACTGAGGATGTAAGCATTTTCTGCTAACTATCATTAGCTAGGTTCCATGAGAAACATCCCACAAACCCTGTCAGCAAACCCTAAACCGCCAATTAGTGGAGTTGCACTGTATATTCGTTTACACTACTCACAAAAACCTTAAATGCACTGTACCCTTTACTGGTGGCCTTAATGTGACCTTCTCTAAACTTTTGAATGCACTGTACTTCTTGCACAACAGGTGTTTGATCCATGAATCGACCAATACATTTCCTTGCTTAGTTAGAATTGGTATTTGAACAGTCTTCATCATGTTGTTCACATTTGGACATCATGAGACCAAGACGACACCTAACATTTGATCAAGTGTACCCCACTGGAGAAAGTACAGGCTACTCCATTTGAGGTACCTCAGTTTCTAGCAGAGAAAATCTGTGGAATCAGATGCGTTGCCATGTAGAGGCTCATAACCCCTTCCAGAAGAGTGGGATGCCAGCAGAAAATAAGTCGATTTGTGAACAGCAAGAGACGTCGTTATCGATGCTCAAGGGCTCATAACAAGTTACTGAGATATTGACATTTTTGCTGGGTTTACCCACCACTGTTGTTTGCGATGAAGAAACCACCATTGCACTTCTACTTAAATGTTCTTCTTTCATGAAATAATATCACTGTAGCATGAACTTTTTATGTTTTCCATACATTTATATCACAAGCCAAATATCCTTCCTTTTTTGTGAGCAGTTATATAGGAGAATCCACTTTCTACTGTTTACCTGATTGCATGTTTTTGGACTGGAAACCAGAGCTACCTGGTGTAAACCAACACCGACGTGGGAGAGCATACAAACCCAGCACAAAAACGACCCGAACCACCTCATCTGGAGATTTAACCCAGGACTTACCCTCCACCCTTCCAAATTCATTACATCCAAAATGTATTACATGACAAACATACTTTATTTAATTTTACATAATTTAGTATTAGGGTTTAAATAATAAAACATTCAAGTCATTTTTAATAGAACACCATCTTAAACATCAGAATTAAAGCTTAATATAAAGAGGATTCATTCATTTTCAGTGATTAACGCCTACTTTGACTTTAAATGTGAAATATTATAAATATTTTGAGGAATCCAGTTAAATGTTTCAGTTTAAGGGTATTTAGGTATTGGTGATATGGTTATATACATTTTAAAACGTTTCTTTTTCTACCACAGGGCCTAGAGAGTTTGCGAAGCCAAGTTTTCTCTCCACCTGTTTTTAGTCCCAATAGCCTTGTTTTGTTTTGCCACCAATTTTGAGTTGCATTAATCACTTTTATTTGATCCCCTGTTTTGAATGTTGCTTGTTCCCTATTTCAAACTTGTTTTAAGTGCAGACCACTTTGAGGTATTGGAGCATTAACATAGCCTGTTCTTTTTGACCAGCAAAAATCCTTACAGCACTATATACTGCATTAATACATACAGTTTCTAAGTTGGTGACATGACAGCACTGTAAATTCATTTATTCCTCTCATCACTTGCTCTCTGTCAGCTTAATTGAATTTATAGATACTATTAGATGACACAGTGTGAACCCGGTGTCGTAATCTACATGCATGATTTTCCCTAATTGTTAAACTGTACTTCAACTGAACTTAAGACATTTAAAAGTAACTAAAGATGTTAGAAGCAATCCTATAACTCTAAGTCAAACTTAGCAGAGAGCGTGAGAGAAAGATTAATTTAAATCTCTAAGCTAGGAATGCATTAATATTTCATTTGGAGCTCTTAATTTTCAGTGTTAATGACACTCAAGTGCAGATAGCAGAGATGGAATAATGATTAGAGGATTTTATTTCTCCTGTCTCCATCTGCCACTGTAACCTCTCCCCTTTACCTCTGCACCGAATCAGCAACATCCTTTTTAATTAATATAATCATTTCACCTTGACCTAATACTGACCTGTAATGATGGTTAGCTTTCAATTAGAAAACAATTAATTGTATAATACGCTAGAGAAGAAGTGCTCTGTAACGCCGACCATGTTGGGAGATGGCATTGGGCTCACTGAACATCCACTGTACCATAACAGAACCCTATCCTCTAGGTACAACTCCTGATGTCCGAAGATCTGCAATCTGGTTCCTCCTTTGCTTCCAGGGTGTGGGAGCTGAGATGCACTGCATCACCTGTGAGAGGAACGATAACGTGGGGACAGGACTCTGGGCTGAGTCTGGGCTGTCGGGTGGTTTACTCTGAGCTTTGAGACTACCACGGAGCTTCTGTGTATGCCAACACACAAAACGACTTTTGGTACTCCTACTGTAGTCCACCATCGCTTTCTGTCTTATCAGGACACGAACTTTGGGACTAGGAACCCCAACCCAGGATAGACCCAGTTAGCCATGGGTGGCCCAGGACAACCCCCAGTGAGGGCACCTTTAATACTGAAAAGGAGAGGTGCTCCTCATGGTCTTACACCTGAACACAGTTCAGTATGGCTGTTCCAAAAAAATTTGGAGCATAAAGGTCAAGGCTGCATGCTTAAGCTGAACACCAGTAATCTTTGATTCATCAGACAACACTGTAACAAAGAACCACCACTCAACAAACTAATATAATTCATACAGGCATTCATTTATTTTATCTGCGTATGGTCTGCATATTTTATCTGTTGAGGATGAAAGAAGAAAAATAAGCTATTGAATTCATTAGCATATTCATTTTACCAGTTAAATTGGGGTACAATGTGTCTACATGTCATCCCAGATTGTCGGTGGATTCAAATATAAAGACAAACAATAGCAACAAGGCTAATTATTTAGAGAAACTAGCTTCTGTGTTCTGCATTTTCCACTTCATTTTTTATAAGAAAAAATAGATTATTCAGCTGAAGTCCTTTGGTCTTTTTGCATACCAGGACTGTAGGGCCATGTGTTTAAGTGTACCTCTCATGAAATATTAAAACATTCTCCCTCCTTGCTGCATATGATTTATCTTTTCATTAACTTCCTCCCCTTATTATCTCTGCATAATTAGGACTTTTTATGCAGAGTATTCATAAAACAAAAGGACACATTTATCTTAACATTTTGTCCCCTGGAAAGACACTCAAGATTAAATTTAATATGAGATTAAATGTTTTTAGCCTCTCTTCCTTTAGTGAGAACATATATTATAAATATATTAACATAAATATATTAAATATTATTATTATTATTATTATTATTAGTAGTAGTAGTAGTAGTAGTATTGTTATTATTAGTAGTATTATTTGTTATTATTATTATTGTTGTTGTTGTTATTATCATCTTTAGTTTTGCTGATGATGCATACAGGTTGGCAAAACTGTTCCAATACATAAAATTAGGTGTGTGTGTTTAAATAGGTAGTCTAAACAATTAAAAACATAAAAAAATGTTAAGAAATAATTGAGTCATGGTAACACAAATAAATAAATACATACATACATCAGTCACCCTTTTTATTGCCAAACATCTCTGCAGCGTTGCTGCATTTGCTGTGTATTCTGCCACCTTTCTATAAGAACCAGCATTCACTTCTTCAGCAGTTTGAGTTATAGTAGCTTGTAGGTTGGATCAGAACTCACTGTAGATACTTCAAGAACTGAAGTTTTGGAGATGCTCTTGGAGAACACTACTCACTGATGCCTAAACAAGGTAAAAGTAATCATTATGCTGACCTTCAGAAAATGAAGAGATCTCATTACAGACCAAAATGCCTTGAAGCGGCATTATCTTATATTATATTGTTGTTTTGTATTTGTTTTTAAGTTAACAATCTTATACAGAATGTAAAACCAATGTGATTGTGATTTTGAAATTTATCATAAATGTTCTGGAGGTGTCACGCTTGATTTAAAGGTATTAGGCAAAAAGAGGATGAAAATGTACATGTATTCCTTGATACACATCTTCCATTGACTGGCATCATTAAACATTCAGTGCAATTGGGGTCTGTGTTCCCTTATAAATGATTCTGCAAGTGAAGTCTGGCTCTACCAGTTAGACAATAGACTATTGATATTCAATTAAACTATGTATCAGTGTTTTAACTCTGTTTCATCCTGGTCAGGGTCATGGTGTGTCAGACTCATCACGTGAAAGACAGAAAAATGAATTTATGCAAATGCTTATGCAAACTTCTGTGTCATTTCATTGAATGTTTCATTCAGGTAGCCTAGTTTTTTTTTTTTCTTTGGCGTAACAGACCATCAGTTCAGTTCAGTTCATTTTCTTTAACCCCTAATTCTAATTAGGGTCAGGGAGGGGTGTTTGAGCCTACCCCCGCTCTTCAACGGGCGCAAGGCACGTGGTAACACCCTGGATGGGGCACCAGTCCATCGCAGGTACCTACAGGACAATTCAGTGTCTCCAATCAACCTGGTAG
>JAYDZG010000011.1:5363642-5376290 GCA_034509265.1 Microcambeva bendego
GGTCACTTGGTTGGCTAGGTACCACCCTAGTTAATAGGATGCACAGACCAGTGCACTGTATTGCCAGTCAAGAAGCAGCAAAGAGTGTGAATTTGTGAGACCTAGATTTACAACTACAATGATTTAATCTCCCGTTAGGGAATCATCTATGTATAAATGTAGAATTAATTACCTGTCCGGTGATATTAATGCTGAAACGTCAAGTGTAGCTAATGCTCAGGTGGTCTACGAGTCGTCTAAACTTTTTATTGCCAGCTATTATGGTTTTTATGAGGTTAGCTCCTTTTTTCTTCACAGGCTATGTCTTGTATCAGCTTTAATGGCATTATAGAAATTAATGATGCATAGAGGTTGTGGAATTCTGGCATGTGTCATAACAATATGGAATAGATATTTATAGGAAAAGAGCTCAGAATAACATTGTACAAAATTTTGAAACCAATATATTTTTAGAGACAAAAACAACAGATGGATGCATGGATGGATTGCATTAAAGCAAAACAATGGTGTTTGCGATTAAATCTATGTCAACAGGTATGGTGGTCTCAAAATAAGGTGTGTTCAGGTACATTTATGCCATATTACTATCTTTGCAAAGGAAAACACAAGTACACCACTGACTAAAAACAACCTAGGCAGACGTCAACAGTCAGACATTCATTGCTATCTTAGCAGTAAACTATCGTAGTACACGAGCCCTAAATCAAGCTGCGGTTGACGGCTCGCTAAAGATTGCAAAAACGCCATTTTCCAGCACCATTGGGAGTTACAAATAGCTCCGCTCTAATGGTTTTCATAGGGGAAGCGATCTAATTAAGGCTGATAACTAACACCTGCCTTAACCCTATATAATTAGAGCACAGGCATTTTGAATTGTTAAGCCTTCCCGTTAGTTACAGCATTTACGCTCGCCGCTAAAACTAAAATTTCTCTTTGTTTTCTTGGGGCTTGAAAGGTATACACAGGGCCTGCTTAAAAGTTTCAGTGGGGTACCATCAGGAGGCCAGAGGTAATTGTTTTTGTTTGTTTGTTTTGTTTCTTTTTATTAGGGAAAGTGTACTTGAGGTCAGTTCTGCAGCCATCAGGCTGCTGTGTTGGGTGTTTCTCTCTGCAGCATTGGTATGGTGGTGGCTACACTAACCCAACCTCTTTTATTGATGCTTCCTCCAGGCTCTGCAGATGCCCCTGGGTCTATGTGCCCATCATCCTTACTCGACGGACCGTGTTGATGCAGCAACAAACAGTGCCTGAAGTTGGCTTTGACTAGACGCAGTCCAGCATCTCTACTGCAGACTTTTGAGTTTTGATTTTCTTTCCAGTTGACGCGTTTTTGAGATGAATTTATTTATATTATTATTTTTGCAAAAAAAGATTATTTTTGCTTATTCACATCTTTGTGTCCTGTATGTCTCCACGCATCTCCATGCAAAGACCTGCATCTTGGTTTTTCTTCCTTTGTTGTATAATGGCCCTTCTCTTTTGCCCATCAACATCTGTCACAAATTGAGTGTTGGACCTAGCAAATCTGCCAAAAATGATTCATCATACTTTAGTTACAGATAAGATTTGCATTCAGTCAGCATGTCTGAAAATCATGATTTCAGCATGAGTTATGTTTTTCAGCTGCTCCGGTTAAAGGTCGCCACAAGGAATTGTTCGACGGCATTGTTGAGTTGGCATAGTTTGTTTTATGCCATCTAGCCCATCCTGAAATTACATAACTATTTATCCAGGTAATTGGATAAGGGTGCACTGAGTGACCACAACCTACCTGCCCTCCCGAGTTCAGTTTAATGTCTTGCGCCCTCTGTATTTAAGCACTCTGACCATGATTCAATCCTCTGCAATGTAGGCATTTATTATTACTCAACACTCACTCAGCATGGAAAGCAGTGGGTTTATTTGGGTTACAGAGTGTGCAAAAAACTGAATGGATGCCGTTTTATTTTACTGCAATGAGTGCTGGGCTGTCCATTAGTCCCATTCAGAGGACAAATATACAATTACTAGAGTGCCACCATCTGCCAATAGTGTGCATTTCACCCATCTAGAAACTCAGAGAAACTGAATCCTGATCAGCATGAATGTAATGATGCTATTTGAAACTGTCAGAGCTTGAATGAGATCTGCTGTTCATTTCTCTTCTTGCTAATCCCCTGTAGATGAGTCATTGCTGTACCTAAAGCATTGTTACACAGCACAGGTTTTATCTTAGCCTAGCAGTTACATCTTTTTAACTCTGCTACCTACTTGACCAAACATGCCACCCATTGTACTTGGTACACAGTTATAATAATTTTAAATGTTCAGATAAATTACTACTAATGTCTTGCCCAATATACACCTTGCTTGTTTGTTGATATAATTCACTGTTGTGTAAAATAGTCTGTATAATAACCACATTAAATGATATAGTTTACACACAACAGGTAGCACACAGGATGGCGATGGGGACCAGTAAACAATGTTAACAATTATTTTTAAAAAAAGTTTATTCTGAAGTTATGTATCACCCCATATGCAAATGTAATACACGTATACACATATGAATTGTATAAACTATATATCAAACCTCCAAATTGAAACAATTTCATATATTGTGGAGAGTATGCAAACTCCTCACAGAAATGACCCAAACCTCTCCCCCGGGGAATCTCAGACAGGATCTTATTTTGCTGTGAAATGATAGTGCTACCCATCTAGCCACTATATATATTATATGTATCCTATATAAAAAACATTTATACTTGTCAGAAAATAAATGGAAAATTACAATAACACATCCGAGATCTAAATTAATTAAATATTCCAATTGAAAATCTTTATTTATTACATAGTGGAATGCATTGACAACAAAATAACATAAAAATGATAAATGTAAATCCAAAATTAGTATCCAGTGGAGGTCTGGATATGGAAAATTCCTCAAGACAAGTTAAAATAAGGGTCAGTAGTGTGTTGCCTCTACGTGCCTGTATGACCTCCCTACCACGCCTGGGCATGCTCCTGATGTGGAGGTGAATGTTCTCTTGAGGGATCTCCTCCCAGACCTGGATTAAAACATCAGTAAACTCCTGGACAATCTGTGGTGCAATGTGGCATTGGTGAATGGAACGAGATAGGACGTCCCAGATGTGTTTGAATGGATTTAGGTCTGGGAAACGGGCAGGCCAGTCCATAACATCAATGCCTTCATCGTGCAGTAACTGCTGAAACACTTCAGCCACATGAAGCCTAGCAGTGTCATGCATCAGAAAGAACCCAGGGTCCACTGCACCAGAATATGGTCTCACAATAAGTCAGAGGAGCTCATCCCAGTACCTAAAGGCAGTCAGTGTACCTCTGGCTAGCACATGGAAGTCTATGTGGCCAAAGAAATGCCTCCCCACACCACTACTGACCCACTGCCAAACCAGTCAACCTGTCAATCTTGGTGTTCTCTGGCAAATGCCAATTGCCCCACTTGTGGACGTCAAGCCCTCGTACCACCCTCATGGAGTCTGACAGTGAGCAGATACATCTTAGTGGCCTGCTGGAGGTCATTTTGCAGGCCTCTGGCACTGCTCCTCCTGTTCTTCCCCACACAGAAGAAGAAGATAGAGGTCCTTCTGCTTGTTTGTTGTCCTCCTGCGGCCCTCTCCACATCTCCTGGTGTAATGGCCTGTCTCCTGGAAACTGCTCCATGCTCTGGACACTACGTTGATAGACACAGCAAACCTTCTTGCCACAGCTCGCATTGATGTGCCATCCTGGATGAGCTGCACTACCTGAGCACCTTCTGTGGGTTGTAGACCCCGCCTCATGCTTTTTTATATGCATGCATGTTTATATGTATATATAAACATGTTTTTATTTAAGTGATATAATAATATTTAATTCATTATTGATATAGGGGCATTGTCATCTAATACATTTTTGTGTGATACAAGTTATTCTTTGTTAGGTGCAAACAGTCTAGTAGAAGGATTATTTGTACAGAGTGTCAATAGAAATAATACTGATGCTTAACTGTGTACTTTCATCCAAAACCATCAGAAAAAAATGCTGAAACTTTCCACTGTGTGTGTTTTTTCTCAAAATTCCCCTCTAACGGTGGTTAATTTTCAACGCTTATGAATATTTTCTTATGATTAGACCCTGAAAATACAAATACACTGTATGTCAAGCTTCCTCTGAACTATGTGCGATGTATAAAAATGCTAGATTATTTTCTTCATATTTACTCAATAAATAAAAAGATGCAGGCACTGTGAAATACAGACATGTGGCATTTTTGCGAACTATAATTAGTTTGTGGCTTAGAAGCTTTTAATAATGCTGAAGAGACGATGCATACATACTCTCTACTCCAGCTTCAATGAGTTTAGATCAGTGATGTTACAAGCTACAATGTGGTACATTGAGAGTAAACAACCAGTGCCACAGGAATAAAATGGCTTAAATTTGTAGGCCTCTGCTGGCATTGTGAACAAGCATTGAAGCAAAGAGGAACCTGTGTACCACTCAGACAGTACAACCCCTTCACCTCACTCTCCTGCTCCAACTTTGCTATAGGCAGTCAAAACGGACCAGTGGTGCACAGGGGGCTACAAAAGAGCCAAGGTTAGTATACATGGGCACTCATTTACCCCCCTCTAGCAAAGGGATGGTGTTGTGGATATATTGATCCCAATCCACTGGAGCAGTAAGCATGCAGCCTTGATTGATTCCGTCTGTTGTGCAGGCTTCAGTGCACAGCCCAATCCTCCCCTTCCTTTTTCTAGCACTCATAAAGCATTGATATGCATTGCTGGAGAGAGGAGCCGAAGTATGCACAGGAGGGTATTAAGGAAGTATACAGAAAAGAGGATCTATAGGATCTGTTTTAAGTAGAACTGAACTTTTCTGCTTAGTTTGGCATGACAGGGTTTTTTTTGTGAATGTTTCACCTGAGAAGTGTTCTGTGAGCTGTTTTTGCTGTGGTATTGAACATAAAAAAGAGAATCATAAAAAAAGCTAGAGTAATCCCAGGAATCACAAAGAATCATTAAACTGTTCGTCAGTAACTCACATTAATAAAAAAGTGAGTTGAGTCCTGATTTCCCCACACTCATGCTACGTACCCCTGATGAAGTGAAAACACGGATTATCCCCTCATGGCACTTGTGAGTGTAGAATCCATTAGGCAGTTATTGAACATTTTATCCTCAAACCTGATGGTAGAAGCAGGAGTTATGAAGAAGGATAAATCTGTGTTTGAAAAGGACCAAATTGTGACGGCTAGATGATTGAGTAAGAGCATCTCCAAAACTCCAGCTCTTGTAGCGTGATTCCAATCTGCAGAGGTCAGTATGTATCAAAAGTGTTCCAAGGAAGGAATAGTAGTGAGAGAAGGCTGACCCATGTTTTCTAATCCAACAGACAAGCTACTGTAGCTAAAATTGACGAGTGTTGGTTCTAATAGGAAGGTGTCAGAATACACAGTGCAGTCACAGGGCCACTTGGCAGCAAAAGGGGACCAACACAATATTAGTGAGGTGGTCATAATGTTATGCCTGATCGGTGTATATATACGGGTCAATGAAGGGTGATGTGGTGTAAATCCTGTCAGCTATATGCCATGTCTCTCACAGTCAACAGATAGAACATATTTGGAAGATTAGGCTTAGGGTTTGGAGTAACAGCAATCTCCACTACCATTCTAGCTTTTTCGTTACAAATACTATTACAAAAATGAAACAAAGAAAAAATGTAACATTAGCAAGTCACCCTTAACGTATACCTTATTGGTGAATTTATTATTCAATGAAGCCAGTTCATCTAGTGTGATGTTTTGTACAACATGAGGAAATAGCTGAATGAGTGGCATGTCCTTCATGGGCTTTTTTAAAGATGAATATGCTGTGTGGCCAGTTCGAATGTGTTTTGTTTATCTGATTCAAGAGACTGATTCAAATTATCTAAATATTCCTAGTGTCCACTAGTGATGCAGTGTTTAAACAGAAATAGATGTTGATTTTGTGTATTTGAATATTTATGTGTACTATAAAACTTTGTCTATGATTGTAAATTAAAACCTCTGTTTAGTGTGATGTTTGAGAGCATGCAGGAGGACGTAATGAATGAGTATTTAGGGTCATTAAAATAAGTAACACAAAGCACACTGCTGCCACTACTAAATTTACTCGTGTGTTTACTCTAATCGGCTTTATCACCCTAATAATTATGTGAGCATGTTTATGCGTATTTGGACACAGCCCAACAGGTCTACAATTGAGAGCTCAGTAAGTGACATTATGTTTATGTAGCAGACTTTAAATGGTCAAACAGATGGTAAAGTGAGCTGTTATGTTCTCCAAGTTGGAGCACAGTGCCAGGAACAGGCACTGCAGTCCACACATTCAGCAGCATGATTTGATATATGATGACTAAATTCATGAAACTCATTACTGAAAAGTTGAGACACTTTATAAACAGGAATCTGAGATGTTATACTTCTTTTTGAACCTTTATTTAAGTTATAAAAGTACAAAAATCCATTATG
The DNA here is from genome assembly GCA_034509265.1 of Microcambeva bendego. Classification (NCBI taxonomy): domain Eukaryota; kingdom Metazoa; phylum Chordata; class Actinopteri; order Siluriformes; family Trichomycteridae; genus Microcambeva; species Microcambeva bendego. The sequence goes on from JAYDZG010000011.1 coordinate 5,370,166, forward strand.
TTACCCGACTGACTTAATTGTATTTTGTAGAACGCATATTGATTCAATTTATGCCCACAACACTCAAATTGCTGTTTCAAAGGAAGGTTTACTACTTTTCCAGGGTGTCATCATGGCTTGGTGGGTAGCTCTTTCACCTCACAGCAAGAAGTCACAGGGTTTGAAGCAGCCTGAAACCTTTCTGTGTGGAATTTGTATGTTCTTCCCGGACGGTCTGGTTTCCTTCCACAGTCCTAACTAAGACATACAAGTGAGATGAATTGTAGATACAAAATGATAACCGTGACTGTGGTTGACATTAAAAATAATAATATTGTTTAACCTGTGAGTACCTGTTTGGAATGAAACCAAAGTGTATAAATCATGGTGTTGATATCTTAATAAATAATGCAAATTTAATAAATGCAATTTAAAGAACTTTAAGTGTGGCTTTAAATTAAAACTTTAACTTGAATTTAAACTTTTAAAGCTACAAAAGATAGAGCCCAAAAGTTATACCTAAAATATATTTCTTATCCTATCCATTGAAATCATTAGTAAACTGAGAATTTTTGTGCAAGAGGAGTTTTTTGTTCAATCTTGCATGATACAAAGCTTCAGCTGCTCAATAGTCCTTGGTCACAGTTGTCTGATTCTTCTCTTCATGGTGCACTATATATTTTCAATAATAGAAAGATCTGGACAGCGTGTAGTCTCTCTACAAAATCACACTCTTGTAAGTAAATAAAAGCCGGGAATTTTCATTCTAACACATCAATGACTTTCCAGCAGCAAATGTTTCTCTAAAATCCCAGTATAAAACTCAGTCAATGGTACCTTTAAACATCTGCAAGTCATCCATGCTGTTGGCACTGATGCAGCCCCATGCTATAACAGATGCTGGAATTTTTTTGACAACAGGCTGAATGGGTCTCTTCATATTTAGCATAGCAAACAAGCTAAAATGTGGACTCATGTGACCACAGAGATATTTACACTGTCTTTTGGTCTGTCTAAAATAAGCCCAGGCCAGAGAACTTGGTGACATTTTTGCATAGAATCGATGCCTTGCTTTCTCTTCACAGTTCAACCCTGCATCAAAACACGTAACCTTAAACTCAGGATTAAGTAACATGCGATGATTTTGCACTGCAGATGCAAAGTGGCTTTACTGAGAGTTGTGGTCCAACCCTTTTATTGTTATTCTTTGTTTCCCCAAAACGACATTTATTTATGGCAAATGATGCCACACTAGCTGCTCATTTCTGTTCTGAGTTCATTGTGCAGGTATCCAAACTACATTGTTTGATTACTTTGTTGTTGCCTGGAAAGCTTTCACACCTATAGCGCAATCAGGAGACATCAATGGTCCTGCTTTCATGGATCTCTCGACCTCCCCACATGTGGCTTAATCAAATGTGCCACTCACCCAAACCATTACTTTGAATTGCCAGCAGTGTCCTGGTGGTTAGAGAACTGGTCTTGTGATCAGAAGGTTGCCTGTTTGATTCCTAGAGCTAACAGGTCAAGACTGAAGTGCTTTTGAGCAAGGCACCTAACCGTGGCTAGGGCTGCTCACCACTCCAGACACGTGTGCTCACTGATCCCTAGTGTTCACCAGTTTGTATGTATGTGTTTGTATGTGGTTAAAATCCGGAGGACAATTTCTAGAGTATTTTAAATGACTTACTACATTCCATGCTGAATACTGACTGAAGTCAACTCAGTCTAAATGTCTAGAACCATTTGCGATAACTGTCCAACTTTATCAAATTACTTGATAAAAAACTATTTTGGTAGCACATTTGGTACATGCTTTATAGAAAGTTCTGCGTTCAATACAGATACGGGAAGGTCCAGGTTTTTCTCTGAGTGGAGTTTGCCTGTTCTCACTGTGTCTGCATGAGTCCAAATACACACAGTCAGGTTAACTGGAGACACTAAATTGCCGTTTAGGTGAATGGGTGTCTGCCCTCAGATGAACTGGTGCTCCATCCAGGGTGTTTCTATGTGCCTTATATTCATTGAAAAGCTATGATATGCTCCAGCTTGTATGTATACACATACACATGTACAATCCTGATTATACAAGTGGTTAGTGAGTGAGTGGTACATGCATTATGCCACTTATTTGCAGCATACATAGTTTTTTTTGAGTCAGTGTCCCCATTGGTCTCCATATATATATCCCATTGCTTTAAGAGCTATTCATATCCCATGTCTTGGGAAATTAGCCAAAGGATTTGAGAAATTACCTGTTAAACAAAGCAAAATATGGCAAAATAAGTAAACTACTAAAGCTTCGCACATTCCATTTTAGCTTTATACTGTCTTTTCAATCTGCTTTGGAACCAAAAAGGCTTTCTTTAAAACAATCTAATACAATATAGAATGTATAATAGAAGCTGCCTTATTTGAACAGCTGAGATTAGTCACATGTCCACTAAACTGGTAATAATCTAACTTTGGCATGGCTGATTAAGGCTCACTAAACAGCAGGGGCTGCTGGGGCTTCCTTCCAAACCACTTAAAGAGCCAGTGAAAAGCATTTGGTGACCTTAGTGGTATTTAGACAGAAATCCAGCAGGATTTATAGATCCACAGGGATTCAGTTGGATAGAGAATAAATATCATGTTTCACAGGTCTGCATAATACAGACATGTCCACGAGACCCTAGTTATATACATCTTTTATTTATTTGACTTGTTTCTGATATGATCAGCTAAAGCAAAAAATGAAACGAAGTGAGGCTCAAGCAAGTTGCCTACTTGTACCAAACAAACTTAAAGTTATAATTTATCCTGAATTATTGTCTGACAATTCTAGTTCTGCATTTTTTAACATGGGAAAGTTTCATCATGGTATGACAGGAAGAAGAAGCTTGTTTCTAATGAGATTCTAAAATGCTTCAAGCTATTTAAGATGTTTCCCCAGTTCCTTCTTCATAGTTCAAAACAAGCATCTAATTGTCAGGTCTTGTCTGAGTTTATATACATATCACCACTCTTGAAGAAAACATGTTTTGCAGGGGCATCTTGTGCAATTAAAGCCTAGTAGTACAACTCATGTCACTCAAGCAACAGACTATTATAAAGAAACTTGATTTTAATTGTAAAATGTCAGAAATCCCTTTTAATGTCAAAAGACTGATCAATAAAAAAGCTGATGACCCACTGTAAAGACCAATGTACATTCATGAGTTTTTAGGTACTACCACTGATTGTGTCCACGTGCATCAGTAGATGTACATAATTATGTAAATAATAGATACGCAGTTAAATACAACCTGATACAGAGCTAGGGCTACTGGATTGTCTTTATTTAGTTATGGGATAGACAAGAAATTCTATTCCTAGTTTAGTTATGGGATAGACAAGAAATTCCTAAACCTAGTTTAGTCAACATAAGTGTTTTATATGTATTTGTACTAACAAATTATTTATGCCTCATTCATAAAAATGAATGCCGGTAATATTTTTTGCCATACATCATTACTGAATAAAAAGCAACTACAGATACATCATTACTGGTACTTCAGACTACTGATTTGATGGTTCATCCAATTTCAGTTTTCAGCTAATTGTCCATATTTGACATTCAGTTATTGTATTCAAAGTGCATGTTGGGTGACAAATTACATGTTTCATGTAGAAAGTTGTTTTTCAGACTAGTTGCATAATATCTTATTTGTAATTATACAATTCCCATATCTGGAAAAGTTGGGTTTCTTTGTGTCTGTGTTTAGAAGGTTGCTGGTTTCATTCTCTTTGCTGTTGGGTTGCTCACCAAGATCATTAATCGTTCAATACCTGCACTGTATTCAGTCACAATTCTAAGTAGCTATCGTCCCTATCAGAGACTTTGGATGGATATGCCAGACAGCACTTTCTAGAACATTTATTTTAAATCAATACTTTATTATGCATCCAGAAATTAATTATGCATTTAAACATTTGCTAATTTTGATGACTTTGTCAACCACCTTAAAATAGTTTAAATAATTACACCTATTGTAATAATTGTTTGTGCAAGGTTATTGTCAAAGGATATCAAACACAGAAACACCAGGTGATTAATAAATTAATAAAGGTCTGATTTTATTTCCTACTAAGAATTTTACTAACTCCACTAACCCTTTTAGACCCTGATTTGTCTGTGCCTGGCATTGGGTAGCATAAAGTTAAGACATCTGTTAAAAAGAAAAGTGGCCTCCCTAGTGGTCTGCATGACTTATCATCTATGCAAATCCAATCTTGCGCCCCAAATTTAAATGGCCAGTTCTACTTAGGAATAAGGAAGCAACAGACACTAGCATTTAATACATGTCCATTTCCTGTAATGTATGGCGATGAGCCATGCTGATGCCTCTTTCTCTATTTCTTCATTTCTCCTTTTTCTTTCTGTCTTCATTAGTGTCTCCCATCTCTCATTTTTCTTTCATTTTACTAAATGGCTACCAACCATACTGGCATCTTGCTTGTTATTCTTGAACACCTCCCATGCCTGGCTTTCGTTCTCCTCGTAATAAGACACTTGCTTTGCAGGGAGACTGCTTTGTTATGGGGTAGAGCAAGGCCCCCGGCTGTGACGAGGCTTAGTGGCGCATTGGCGTTTTGGCAGAAGCGCAGAACAGTGGCCATGCTTATCTCTTCCCTCCAAGCAGCACTGAGACAGAGGACTGCCGGTTCATTAAAGAACAGAGATCAGAGCCGTCCAGATCCATTTCATTCGAAAACACACCAGAACTCACAGGCTTCATGTAGAATAAGACAACAGTGGTGGATGATGCAATTTCAGTACTTTTTGTGTGATTTGTTTTGTGCATTGCAAGTTGGACAGTGATTAGTTGAAATAATTAGGTGAAATAACTAAACCCAGTACTATAAGAGAAAATTACATGTGATTAGCCCAAGCACTGAAATTGAAACCAAAACATTTGAACCAAAACAGTAAACCAGTAGTATACATGCAAATAAATGAATGATTGTCACATATTTTTCTTAGCTGAAACACACATGAATCTTTTATGGTTGTGTTTCTAAAACCTGTTGAATTGGGTAAGGCACTCTGGCAGTCATAGCTCAGCAGTTAAATTACTGGATTAGTAAAATACTCATCACTCTTAGGCTGCACTACTGCACTACTAGGTTTGGCCCTTAAGCAAAACTGCTCCAGACTATATACTTAAGACTGTATACTGTATGTCACTTAAAAGGCATCTTATACATGCCAAAATGTAAAAAAAAAAAAAATCTAGATTCCAAACTATCTGGGCATCTGGCTTAAAGGAAGATTCTGCTCCAATGTAAGTTCTACATAAGGGTTTAGTACTTCCTTGTACTAACCTTACACTTCTAACACACAATGTAATGCAAGCTGCCTCATTCTTTCGACTGAAGGAATGGGACTTGTGGTTAAGTTGGTAATTTGGTTAATTGGAAAGGGCCATATAGTGTATATATTGTAAGTGTATAGTGTAATAAGATCATTTGTGCTTTGAGGGTGCAGTAGTAAAATATAAAAGGAAAGTAGAAAGGAAAATATGGTGGAAGATCCTGAGGCCTTATACAGTGATGGACTGGTGTCCTCTCCAGGCTGTGTTGTATCACTGTGATTCCTGGAAAACCAGACCAAATACAATGCTGTCCAGGATAAAGCAGTGGCAAAGCATGACACACTGTCCACTGTTCTGGTAAGATTTTCTGATGGATTAAACAGTCTGGGTTTCAATTCACTTGAAACTTGATCTATTTGGTAAAGCTTAGGGCTGTTTTTTGATTCAATAATCAAAATAATTACGATCAAAGGAAACCAAAATCTTCACCCCAGTGGGGCCAGAATTTACAAAACACCATAAAGCAAAGTAAAAAAGTGAAGTGGAGAGTGATCCAATTTGTGTGTATTTCATCACAGCAACTCCGCCTTCCCCTTCCCTCAACAATGTATAGGTATGCTCCTGATCAGATAGTAAATGTTATCATGTGGTATGTCCACTTGGATCAGGGCATCAGCAAGTGTGGTGGCACTATTTAACAGTGCTGAATGTACTTATACCTAACATCCTAAAGGTTCTTAATTTCATTAAGTTCTCTCTCCTTCTCTCTCTTATTATTTCAGTGACCTACTTTCAAACCAGTCATGCTGG
>JAYDZG010000011.1:5514785-5524966 GCA_034509265.1 Microcambeva bendego
ATACTCAGAGCAGCACCGTTTCAGGGCTGTTTTGGCAGCAAAAGAGTGAGCAACACTTTAGTAGGAGGGTGGTCATGATGTTATGCCTGATCGGTGTAAAGTCATCGAAAAATGATGCAAAGAGCAGCAAAAAAGTGACTTTGGTTGTGCACTTTTTATTTGCATTCAGTGGTTGATGCCGTGAGCATAAATAACATTATACTTCATTATACTTCATAAAGCATAATCTTAATGAGTACTAAAAGTACTTTTGGACCGCTTCTTACACTGTCATTAGATAAACTAGGTTCCTTTAAATGTGTTGTGGACCCAAAGTATGTAGTGTTAATGATTACACAAAATGATAGATGCTCTTTTTAGTGATTAGATTTAATGCATATCTTTTAAACATGGAGGGGGGGGTGCAGTTTAATAACATTCCAGTAAGAAAAATGCACAAAGTTAGTTAAACCCACTATTTTTGATATATAAATCTAAATTATTTAAATGAATTGTAAGCTGTTACATTTGTTATTATATATATGGACATCGCTGCAGTGATGAGGAATCCCATCAGCCCATTCACTTAGCAGACATCATTGATTGTGTCTGCTGCAAATATTCATGGACAATCTTATCTGCACGTACTTGCCTGGCCAGTTGGTAGCAGAGCTGAGATTCAAACTCGAGAGCTTTTTTACCACTGGTGATAAATATATTTTAACCCTAATTCTGTACATTTTATATCAAATAGTTGTAAATTTGCTTATGTTTTATATATGCCAGTGTTCAGGTAAAAAAAACTGAGAAGTATCTCAAGATAAAAGGGAATAAAAGTGTAGAAACAGTAATGAAACATTTGACACTTCAATTTTATGACTTTTAGGCTTTTGCTCATTCGAGTGTAGTCCTTAAATTTCCTTTAATTACAGTCATAACTGTAACCTTAATATATATAAATATATAAAAAATATATTTACAGCACCTTTCCTTTTAACCACCTTCCCTATTTTCCTGATTTTGGCTTGATAGAAACGTCTCTGGTTTATTAGCCTGGCATCTCTGTTGTTATACAGTATGTAGCACTGTATGATGCTCCAGACCTTTTGAATGCCAGATTTGGACTACAGACTGGCCAGTTTAGCCAATTCACATTATTATGTCCACTTCTTGCTTTCAACGACCATGGCAGCATTATAACGTGGACAATGCTTTTGTGGACATTTGTGGAAATGATCCTTGCAGATCATGTACACCCATACATGCTGATTCTCTGCCCTGAGGAGGATGGGATTTCCAACAGGACAATACGACATGTCGCACAGCATGTCGGTGTTTGTTCTATGCATCCTCCCCTACATGTCCTCGAACAGCTGTAGGATGCACTGCAATCCTCTGAAAACCTACCAGGACTCTACTGAGTCACTCTTAGTCCATCCAGCTGCTGGACACAGCGGCTCCTCTGAATATCGTAATATGGTAATAATAATCAACAGTAAGTGCAGAATGGTTTCGTAAATGTAGAGTCTTCGGTCAATCTCAACCTGCTTTTAATTGGCCCTGAATGACATTTGTATAACACATCACTTCTGTATTTTATTTATGGAACATAATGGGAATCAATGACTATACTTGTCACAGACTATATGTATAGAATTTTTACGGTCCCCAACTTTGTATCTGGTAATTGTGCCATATTAGAGTGTCGAGCCCAGTTTAAACTTGATTACATTTTACAGGTGACATTAAATAATTGTTTATTCTTGCCCTTTTTTTTTAACTCGAGAAAAAAAGAAATAAAAATCACTTAGACTCATCTCCTGCTAATGCTTTTACAGGGTACAAACCATAGAAAGTTTAAATGTTTAAGGGGCACTTCATCTGCTTTGAGCATTCAGTTCACACATCATTTAAATTATAAAACCAAAGTTTTGTGTATATATATATATCATTTCCCATGTAATTGTTTAATGCCTGAAGGGAAACACTACAAAATTAAATCCTTTCCTATGGTGAGCATCTTTCTTTATTTTATAAGCCTTTTCAGTGGCATGTCTATGTAAATGTTTATAATGCTAGAAACTTTTAATATCATTAAAAACATTTAGTAGCTACCAGCATTAACAGTTTCAGCCTTAAGTTTTTGATTACCTCAACTGTTCTTTCACATGTAGCTCGGTTTCTATCCTGTAATCTTCTCAGGTCCTCCTGGATGAAGCAGTTTTGTCGTCTTTAGTTACTGTTTTAAGCTAATCTATGGATGACAATCGTGCCAAGCAGGTTTTCCTGTTTTAGACAAAATCGCATACGTTTGTATTCTGTCCATTGTTCTACACACTTATGTTTAGAACATGTAAATAGTTATTTGTTGTTTTTTTCTTTATTTGCACATAGATCACACTGTTACACTTTAGCTATTTGATTTGCAACTCAACATTTGGTTTAAACATGATGACCACTTATTTTGTTAATCGATATTTAAAAACTATATTAAGTTTAACCAAATACTGCTTGTCTATAATTCTTCTTACTACAAGAAAATGGTTGTGGGGTGTCTGTTACGCTCATATTTTAGATATTTAAAATCCCATTTGTCGGCTGTTTCAAGACAGAATGTATAAGCATTGTCGTACTTTTCGAGACATTGGCTGTTTATATCCATTGCTCCCAAAATGTTGTCCCTTGTAGATACTGTTTGATACTTTAAAGAACATGGTCATGTTTTTTTTTCTGTATATTGCAATTCTAACCTTGTACATTTGCATGTAAGTAATGTTCTACACAAAATAAAAAATGTTTACTTTGTTTTTGTGCCATATCACAAAAAAAAAAAAAAAGAATTATTTAGTAATAGAAAGAAAATGAATTTTGGGTTTTGAATGGCCTGGATCTGACATATATTTTACGACTTAATAATATTATACGGTTCAATTATTCCAAAAGTAAAATATTAAGTAAACTTTCTTAATGCTTCAAAGTAACAGTTAACTTAAATATTTAAATAATTTGGTTGATACACAATAAGGACTGAGAGTGACCAGGTTCCTTGATGAGATATGTCATATAGAAAGCCAAATTATGGACTGAGACAAGACTTATATATATTTGGGTTGACATTTGTAGTCATTAAATCCTTTCTGCTTAAGGGCTCATGAAACCTCAGATTAAGTCATTAAGTCTTCTGGAGAAGTTAGATTTGTAATTGAAGGTAAATAAGCCCATGTGTGTTTTCAGGATGTTGGATACTATGGTAGGTGATTACCAAATAAAGCTGATATTTTTTTATTCGTTGAGTAATTCCATCATTTGCTGTTATTTTGAAAGACCGAAAATAGTGAAATTATTGTATGACAAACTATTGACTGAAAGATTTTCTGTAGGCAAAGGCGGGCCGGTAGCTTTCTGAACCTTCTTGACATTCTGTAGAAGGTGTTACGCATTACTCCCATTTTATTCTTAAAAACAAAATAATAGCACTGTCTGTGAACATGTTGGGTTAGTTAACCTTGAATGCCTGAATATGTGAGATATTGTTGCGTATCTAATTAAAAAGTGTTTTTCAAACCTAGCCAATGAGAAAATCGGTAAGATTCATCGAGTAATGAAAATCCCAAATTCAGTATCTCAGAAAAGATAGAATATTACTTAAGACCAATACAAAAAAGGCATGTACAGCACTCAGTATTTAGTTGGGGCTCATTTGGCCTGGATTACTGCAGCAATGCAGCGTGGTATGGAGTCGATCGGTGTTATGAGAGCCCAGGTTGCTTTGATAGTGGCCTTCAGCTCTTCTGAATTGTTGGGTCTGGCGTATCACATCTTCCTCCTCACAATACCACATAAATTTTCTATGGGGTTAAGTTCAGGCGAGTTTGCTGGCCAATTAAGAACAGGGATACCATGGTCCCTAAACCAGGTTAAACCAGGTGCCAAGTTCTGTTGGAAAAGGAAATCTGCATCTCCATAAAGTTGGTCAGCAGAAGGAACCATGAAGTGCTCTAAAACGTCCTGGTAGATGGCTGCATTGACCTCAGAAAACACAATGGACCAACACCAGCAGATGACATGGCACCCCAAACCATCTGTGAAAATTTAACATTGGACCTCAAGCAATGTAGATTCTGTGATATTACAGATTGCCTAAATAAACAGAAATCACTGCAGTTAGCTTAGATATTATATACCTAGCATGTTAACTCATAGCTGTAATATCTTTCGTACGGCTAATGTACTACACAGTGCCAGAATCTTTGTTGTATCTACAGTATTTCATAACACTAGTTGTGTAATCAGTATCACAGCTGTGAAATTAAATGGCAAGGCTAGGTAGTTACACCTTTACATGGCTTTCTAAGGGTCCGTGGATAGATGCTTTACTTTTCTCCAATTCACTCACTGAGTTTATCTTGTTTCAGTAAAAAGAAGAAACATGTACACACGCCACTACTCAGATCACACCGGTGGAGGGTGGACTAAACCACATCAATCAAACATAAAGGTGGTGGTCTCATTACCTGCACTTTACCTGACTATTTCTATCACTTAAAACTTTTTACTTTTACTCACTATTACTCTGTACTTTTTATTTATTACATTTTCAAACCATGCTTTTTAAAGTTCTTTCAACTAATTAATGAATTTATTGGTTTACTTTATCAAGTACTCAAGTGTAACGCTTACTTTAACCACACGGTGGAGTCTCGAGCACACTGATGATACATCTAATGCGTAAATCGTTAAGTTAATCACTGAATAAATGGATGTTATTTAACCCTCGTTTCTAAGGAACAGATCCATCTTAAATAATCCAAAAGTGTCAGAAAAAAAACAATAATTATTGTTTATTTCTCATTATTAATTTCGTCTCCCTGCGTTGTCTGGCCCCGCCTCCTTTCTGTATGACGTGGTTTAGTCCGCCTTCAAAATAGGTGTGACGTGAGCAGCACTGTGTCAAACAACTTGTCAGTTGACAATTGTAAGGGCTCAGTGTAAATTAATTTTGTTACTAATTTCAAAATTATTACAAAGTATATAAACAATGTAAACACAAATTGTTCTTCCAAACCCTGTTGCTAAACAAAAGCTCATATACAGTAGCCTTGCCTTATATGTTGGTGTTGGTCTGTTGCTGGTTTAGCTGGTCACCAACAGGATGCCAGTGTGGGTTGCCAGTATTGGTTCATAGTAATATTTTAAATATTTATTTTATTGTTGCCTGGTGTTAATATAATGTAAAGTTAATATCGTGTTGGACTAAATAGCACCATTAAAAGTACATTTAAAATGTAAAATATGGTCTTCAGCATAGAGTATCAGTATCAACATTTTCAGCGTTAGCATATACTGGCGTGATGGGGCCCTTTTCATGGGGCCCCTAAATCCCTAGCTGTGCCCCACTTGAAAACACTTTCACACACTGGTGGAAGCTCGAATTAAATCTTAGAGCCTCAGTGATTAAAACTTAACATGAAAACGAGTTAAATGGCATTTTCCTTAGTATTTAAGTTCACAATGTTTGATGTTTATTTACTCAAATTTATGACGTAAATCTCCCCAGAAGACCAAGAGTTACATCAGCAAAGATCCACATGATGGCGCTAAAACATCACAAATAGTCCCTCAGAAAACGGTTCTGGGTGTTATAAAAACTACGATGACATTTTTTTAGAGTGTCAGGGGTGGCACAGGTTTAGTGGGTAGCACTGTCGCCTCAAAGCAAGAAGGTCCTGAGTTCGATCCCCAGAAGGGACAGTCAGGGTCCTCATGTTCTCCCCATGTCTGCGTGGGTTCACTTCAGGTGCTCTGGTTTCCTCCCACTGTCCAAAAACATGCAAGTAAGGTGAATTGGAGATATAAACTCGTCCATAACGTGTTATATATACGCTTGTGTACCGATTAAATGAACATCAACTGTGTTCCTATCATGAATATAACTGAGAGTGGAAAACATGTAAGATGTTAAAATCCTAATAAACAAATAATTTAGAAATTCGTATGGTGTGGAATGTTCAAGTGTACCAGTCTGGAATGTTCAAGATGTCGTCCCAGTTTGGAATGTTCGAGAGATCCTCAGAGTTTGAAATGGCTTACAAATAGAGTGTGGGAATGCTATTGAGATCCTCACAATGTGAAATGTTCTAAAGATCCTAAAAGTTTCAAATGTTCTGGAGATTCTCACAATGTGGAATGTTCAAGAGATGTTCACAGTTTAAAATGGTCTAGAGATTCCCACAGTTTGTATTGTTATATAATGTTCAAGATTTTACTGCAGTGCTGAATGTTCAAGAGATAGAATGGGGAAAGTTCTAGATACTCACAGTGTGTAATGTACAATAGATCCAGTGTGGAATGTTCTAGTGATCATCACAATGTGAAATGTTGTAGATGTTCTCACAGTGTGGAATGTTCAAGAGAATATCACAGTGTGGATTGGAATGATAAGAGATCCTCACAGTGTGTAATGGCCTAGAGATTCTCACACTTTGGAATGTTTGAGAGATCCTCACAGTGTAGAATGTTCTGCAGTTTCTTTCAGTGGGGAATAGATTTTTGTTTAAGAGATCCTGTGTGGAATGTTCTAGAGATCCATACAGTGTGACTAGAGATTGTTGGTGAGTGAAATGTTCTTCTTGGGATCTCACTGGGTGAGATTTTAAGGATACCCTCACAGTTTAGAATGTTCTAGACTAGAGATAAATCTGATCTAGAGACCTGATAACATCTAAGTTCCTTAGAAAAGTTCTAATGTTCTTTTTAGCGTGAAAACACTGATTTATATTTTATATCTAAAGTTCTTAACACATATATAAGCAGGTACCCAATATCATGGACTTTTAAACCACAAATATTAGAACTTATTTTGGATAATTTATAGTGTAGACTACTTCAGAGACCATCAAAAAGCAGAACTGTTTAAAGGCCCCTGGTCAAAAAAATGCTCAAAGTTACTGTGAAATATTTAGTCTACCTTTTATATAGGTAGACAAGAGCAAAAAAGGTTTGAACTTATAAAAAATGAGGCAATTTAAATTCACCAGTGGTGTAAAATAATCTTGACAGTCATAAATCCCGCTTACAAAACTGCTCTGAAAGGATTTCAAAGGCAGTTTTAGATATAGACATGTTTCAGCATGGTGAAAAAAGGTCCAACTGGAAATTCAGAAGATTGAAAAATCAATTTAGATTTCTCTCCTAAGACCACTTGAATCAGGATCATCAAGCCTCTGTAACTTCAGTTCTTTTCTTTCCCAATTAATATGTTCATCACTAATGTAAGTACTTCAGACTATGTCAAAAATGCAGTATTCTGTCCACACTTACGTCTTATCTTAAACCTCAGAAAATAATTCTGAAAATAAATTAGCAGATTTTTTTTACATTCGGCTGGCAGAGGAATAATTGGAAGCCCTTGTTTTTCGTGAATGATGGCAATCAGTTCACACTCCTACTGAACTAATGGGACACACAGCTGGTGGCACAAGGGAGGTGGTAAATGATTCATTCGCCTGAGGTGCTGAACCAAACTTTTGCGGTCATTGGCATTAAAAATTGTGACCACCAGCCTAGTGGGAAGATGATTAATCCTTTTTTTTACAGCCGAATAGGCAAATAACAAATACCGGTGAGAAAACAATTAAATGTCAGCTTCTGTCTTTGGCTTGTTGGATGTGAGTCTCTAGTGTATAGTACATGTAGTGTTTCCTGGAAAATCTAGCTGGCTCTAGTGAAGCACCTCAACCTTATAAAAATAAAAGTCATAGTTACTATCGCACCTTTATTTCTCGTTTAAACGAGTAAATGACTGATCCGATTAAAAGACATTCCATATTAGACAATACATAGAGAGAGGGAGAGAGAGAGAAAGAAATAGATGGGTTGATAGATTGATGTCACTGTTTTTTGTGTCTTTATTAATCTTTCCTTGTGTAGAGGGGAGTGGGAAACGGCTTACTCTATAGTGTTGCTTCGAAGTAAGAAACATATACTTTGCTTCGTAGAATTGATTAATTAAACCTTTAAGCAATTACTGAAACACACAAATGCAGTGTCTTAATACTATAAATGTCAAACTTAAGCTAGCGGCTGAAAAATCATCCCTCACAGTTGGTTCATTTTTGTGATCATCTGAACTGTTTTGTAGAGGCTCATTAAAATACTGGGTACAATAGCTAAAAACATTAAGTGTTTGTCTTGATGACACCATTAAATGGTTAACTGAAGGGTATAATGAACTGATATTACATACATATTTTTAAATTTCATTCCTGTCATTTAGTTTTCCCAAATACGTAGTTACAGTCAATATTACATATAATGTCCCGAACAAAAATATGTTAAATCCATGTACAGTGCCTTGCAAAAGTATTCTCCCCCACCTTGAAATTTTTTGTGTTTTGTTACCTCACAACCTGGAATTAAAATAGATTGTTTGAGGGCATCATTTCATTTACAGAACCTGCCTACAATTTTGAACATTTGATATTTTTTATTGTGAAGCAGACAGCAAATAGGACAAAATAACAGAAAACTTCAGTGTGTATAACTATTCATCCCCCTAAAGTCAGTACTTTGTAGAGCCACCTTTTGCAGCAATTACAGCTGCAAGTCACTTTGGATAAGACTCTGAGCTTTCCACATCTTGCCACTGAGATTTCTGCCCATTCCTCAAAGCAAAACTGCTCCAGCTTCTTCAAGTTAGATGGTTTCTGCTGGTGAACAGCAATCTTTAAGTGGATTAAGGTCTGGGCTTTGATTGGGCCATTCCAATACATTTACAGTTTTCCCCTCAAACCACTCGAGTGTTGCTTTAGCAGGATGCTTTGGGTCATTGACCTGTTGGAACTTTCATCTCAAATCACTGACAGACAGAAACAGTTTTTTCGTTAGACTCTGAACAGTTTCCCAGTCCCTGCTGCTGAAAATCATCTCCACAGCATGATGCTGCCACCTCAATGGTTCACTGTATCGATGGTGTTTTTAAGGTAATTATATGTGTTGGTTTTGCGCCAGACATAGCAAAAGTTCAGCTTTTGTCTCATCCGACCAGAGCACCTTCCTCCATACATTTGGGAAGTCTCCCAAATGCGTTTTCGGCAAACTCAAAATGAGCCAACATGAAAATATTTTTCATGTAAGTAAAGTTTTTTTTTTCTGGTAATTCTTCCATAAATCCCAGCTCTGGACAGATACTCCAGTCTCTGCTTGGGAATGCTGCAGCTCCTTCAAGGTTATTTTTGGTCTCTGTGCTGCCTCTCTGATTAATGCCCTCCTTACCCGGTCTGAGAGTTTTGTTGGACGGCCCTCTCTTGTCAGGTTTGTTGTGGTACCATGTTCTTTTATTTGATGATAATGGATTTGATGGTGTTCCAGGGGATCATCAGAGATTTGTATTTGTATTAATAACCCAATCGTGACTTGTGCTTCTCTGCAACTTTGTCCCTGACTTGTTTGGAGATTTCCTTGGACTTCATGGTGTTATTTGGTTAGTGGTGCCTCTTGATTAATGGTGTTTCAGCCTCTGGAGCCTTTCGGAAAAGGTGTGTATATACTGACAGTTCATGTGACACTTAGATTGCACACAGGTGGACTTAATTTCACTAACCATGTGACATCTGAATGTAATTGGTCACACCAAAACTTTGTTAGGGCTTTACAGCAAAGGGGGTGAATTCATATGCACATGCCAAATTTCAGTTTTTATTTCCACAATTTTTAATATATATTTTTATATTTCACTTCACCAACTTGGACAATTTTGTGCAGCTGCATCACATACAATTCAGATTAAAAAAACATTTGAATACATTTTGTAATGTAACAAAATAAGTAAAAAGCCAAGGTGGGCGGAGGTGGGGTTGAATACTTTTGCAAGGCACTGTATCTTTTCACATACTGTGGAAAAATCATAAAAAATACTAATTATAGCATAGGGAAATCTAACTCTTTAAGCAAAATTGTTCTGATACAAAGAAAGTTTAATTTTCTTACCAGTAAATTTGATCCTGAGTATAACAAATGCTTTAATACTGCAACACTTCCTTCATATGCCATATCACTGCTCAACGATCAGTGCTTCCAGCCCTACTTGACCTCTCTGCAGTCAGCACCTTACTGAGAATTATCCTTAAGCTAACTGTTGCTTGAATTAAATTTCAAAACACCGTTGGCTGTTTTCAAGCCTCTTAAGGCTTTGCTTGTTATTA
>JAYDZG010000011.1:5525066-5537097 GCA_034509265.1 Microcambeva bendego
GGACTGGACTGGACTGGACTGGACTGGACTGGACTGGACTGGACTGGACTGGACTGGACTGGACTGGACTGGACTGGGGTTTAGAGATGGACCAGCGATGGAGTCTTTTAACTATGTTCATATTATTTAGACAAAACATTTCTAAATAGATAAATGTTCATACTACTGTATTCATGAGTGTTGTAAAGGTTATACTCTTAACTCACATTAAGACAGGTGTTTTGATTTAGCATGGTCCCATTTATTAATACACACCTGAAATTAATACGTAGCCAATTAGATAAAATACTTTCTGGTCATGCTATAATACTATATGAATTATTTAACAACAATAATAACAAGACTATTCATAGTCTATGCTTTTATTTTACTGTTAAGGCAAAGTATCGTCATTCACCTGTGAAACATTATAAACCTTTAGCAACACATTTGTTCGTGATCTCACGAAATTCAGTTCATGTCGTATTAAATTAAATCTGTTCTCATCTTTTTAAAAGGCATTTCAACTTGTACCTGAGCACCAACACTGAGCTTTTTGCAGACGATTTCAAAGCGGTTTTTGTAGATGGCCAAGGAGGAGAAGAAAATTATGATGTGAATATACAGAATTACTTCAAAGGTCATGTAGTAGGTAAGATTAATATTTCAATTAAAGTTCTATGCAGGTAGTTTCACTAGAATCAAAAACTAAGAACTTTTTTTTTAGGTGAGGAGCATTCTCGAGTGCAGGCCCACATAGATGGAGACGAGTTCTCTGCACATATCCTTACTGACGAAGCCGAGTACAACGTGGAGGTAATTTTGAAGCACAGCCGGCTCTTTGGGAGAACTGTGTATGATTATTTATTGTTCCAGATCATTAGAGAGATTTCCAAATGATTTTTGCACAGTAGGTTTTCCGCATTTGCAACTTTAAGTGCTCTGGGAATGTTAAAATCTGTCGCATTTGTTAGTTCAGCTACTATTTTTGGATAAGAAGGCCTGGCTTACAACTGACATTACCATATATGCCAAAGTTGAACTTTAGTTCTGTGCAGGCTAATGATATTTCTCCAAAGCAAACTAGTCAAAGAATGTTTTATTTTATTTTTTGGCAGTCATGTTGTAATGAAGAATGTGGCCTGTTGCCACAAAACCACAAAATTTAATTGCTTTATTTATCTAATTCATTCTTATTTTTTTTATTTATTTGCAATAATTAAATTACATCCCAACATAAATAAAAGGCTGATTCAACTGTGCCACCAATTCAAATTTCCCAATACTAAGAATCCACAGAAACCTTGTCTGAAACTGCCCTATTTGACTAAAGGCTGAAATGATCAACACATGCACATTGGTCCTTTGCTGTCTTTCTGTCAGCCCTTGTGGAGGTTCACTGAGACACTGTCAGATGGTCGATTGCTGGTGTATCGCTCAGAGGACATCAAGAACATCAGCCGACTGTCCTCATCTAAAGTATGTGGCTACATCAGTCCTGAAGCTACAAAGCTGTTGCCTAAGGAAGCTAGAACAACCATGGAAACAGAAAATATGGAGGGTAAGTCTCAAACTTTTAAAATCTTGATGGATAGAAGAAAAGGAGACAAATGAAGAAAGGGAATTCTTTTCTCCTCGTAAGGTATACGAAGCTGCTGTGTTTAATGAGTGATTAATTCTGGACTGATCGCTTATTAACATCCTGTAGCAGCTGTTAAAGTATTCTTGGCAGTTGATGGCGGTATTCAGCGTTTATGATATTTTTCCCCCAGTCTAATTTATATTTCACATATTTTACACTTTTTAAATCTCAACTGTCTGGAAGATGGAAGTCTGAGGAAGGGATTACCACTTAGAGATGCAGTGGGGCTTAGGAGTGTGTATATAAAATGACCAGTAATAAAGTAATAAAGAACTGATGAAATGAAAAACCTTATGTCCAACTTTCTGTAGCCTCAATAACAAAGCTCTCAAGTTTTTAAGTTTTGGTGCTTCTTAGACTCCTGTTTGGTAGTTGTCCGCATGTTTTATGTTTCAGAAATACTTGAGCCGGGTCATTTGACCATAAGTAGTCCTTATTAAGGGCGGGACGTGGCTTAGTGGGTAGCACTGTCGCCTCACAGCGAGAAGGTCCTGGGTTCGATCCCAAGGTGGGGTGATCACGGTCCTTTCTGTGTGGAGTTTGCATGTTCTCCCAGTGTCCGCGTGGGTTTCCTCCGGGTACTCCGGTTCCCCCCCACAGTCCAAAGACATGCTACCAGGTTAATTGGAGACACCGAATCATCCTTGAAGTGACCAAGAGTCGGCTGCGACTAATAATAATCATCATCATCATTATTAAAGTCACTAGACACATCATGTCTGCTGTACTAACTGAAATATATGTAAACATTTAATTTGAGACATTAAATAATCTATCTCTTATTTATCTTCTGCTGAAGTTTGGACATAATGTGACGAGGACATTTACTAGACCAGACTCTCGGTGCTTTAGAAGCAGCATGACTTGAGCAGCCAGAGAATTCTGCACAATAGAGAACTGTTCCTTGAATCTGTGTTATATGAAGTGAATGGCAGCTCGAGAGGGTTCGACCTCTGGAGTAAATAAAAGAATGTACTTCTCACAGTGTTGTGCTTTATGCAGAAGGCAGCCAGAGGGTGAAGAGGCAGGTAAATAAACATGAGAAAAACACTTGCCCGCTTCTGCTAGTGGCCGACTACCGCTTCTACCAGCACATGGGCCGTGGCGAGGAGAGCACCACGCTCAACTATCTGGTAAACACTACTAAGCCATTACTCACTAAGCCGAAATATCTAGCAAGAAAATGTGTTCGTTAATTGTGGTCTGTAACCAGAAGTATGTGAATATCTGATCATGAAACAAATTGGTTCCAAAAACATAGATTTAGAGTCCATACCCCTTTGCAGCCTAGTTTAGTTAAATTGTCTTTGTCATTCACTGAAAAGATCAGATGTGTGATTCCAGATCATAAGAACTGGCTTGTAATCTACATAATTTATCCAAAAGCTCTGTATGGGCCACTGACACCTAGTCAGCCCGGTCAAACCATCATCGACTGGGGAGTTTGCACAGGGCCAGAGTGATAGGAGTGTTATAACAAATATGGACAGATTGTAGCTTATTTGATTCAGTTGATATTATATAAACGTTAGCAATGGGTGAAGTTAAACACTTAAGCACATACTTTTACTTCAATGTGTAATTCATGAACAGAACAAACATTAGAACTGACAAATCCACAATGCTATTTTTAATCTAAACAAACAGTACAAATAGTCTTGGAAAATACTTTTAAACTGTTCCGAGAAGACAACAGACATTTGTTTTTAAATAAAACTCCACCCTTAATAATTCCACTGCCTTTAGTCCATTAGAAAATAAGTTACTATTATTTATATGGAACGAAATGAAACTTAAATCTGAGAATGAGGTAGGACTTTAGCGTCACAGCAGCCAGGTTCTGGATGCGATCACCAGGTAGGGCTGTGTTGAGTTTGCATGTTCTCCTTGTGTCTGTGTGTCTTGTTACTGGAGCTCCACTTTCTTCTCACAGTAACATGCAAACTAAATGAATTGAAGATTGTCTACGACACAATTGCACATGACTGGGTATAATGAGTAACTGTTGTTTGTCCTGAATGTAACAATAGTGTGTAAAACATGATGCAAACTAGTAATACATAAAGAAATAAAGTTTGAAAAACACGTTGAAATAAAGTGGTGCTAAGATTATAAGGGATGAAAACGTATTTCTTAGTATTTCTATGATTTAGTTACTCAACATCTCACAGGTCTTTTAGCTTAATGTATTTATTATAGTTATTAAAATAGTGTTTGTGCTTAGTGAAAACTCTTTGTCATGTCACACCTAAAAATTCTGTTATCAGATGAAAGGTTAATGTAGTTGTAATGAATGTTTTTGGGTTCTTTCAGATCGAACTGATTGACCGTGTGGATGACATTTACATAAACACCTCATGGGATCATGAGTATAAAGGCTATGGTGTGCAGATTCACGAGGTTGGTCTGTATATTCCTGTTTAAAGTCCCTAATAAATAAAGCATACTAAGGTCATCCTGTACCTTATGACTCTGTTATTTGAGCTGTAATACTTAAGCCTGTTTATTTGTAGCCATGCTGTAGCATTCTCTGCTGATACACTACATAGCATATGGCACAAAAATACACACATGCACTCTTTTTTTAGCGCGTCAGCTCAGATTTATTCATTAAGGTTTTTTTTATACTTTATGAGAAAACAAATGTACTAACACCTTAGTCATGTGCTGACAGATCATCATAAACAAGCTCCCGACCAGTGTGGCTTCTGGAGAGCTGCATTACAATATGAACGGCAGCCCAGTACCAGACCGTGACGTGTGGGATGTAAAAAAGCTTCTTGAAGTGAGTTCTCCGGCATAAATAATAAATACACAAATGGTTGACTTAGACTTGTATGATCTTAATATTGTGACAGTCTGACTGCTCATGGTGACATATATGGTTGTTAAATGGATATTTGCCTGGATGATGATGTGTAGTCTAGGGACCACAAAATCTATGATGCAGGTAATCCACAGTCAAGCAACCTTCCAATCTACTTAAGGCAGTTTTAAAAATGTGCTTTAGGCTCAGGTCAATTTGCTGTAAAAGCAATAAAGTGAAGAACATGTGAAAGATGTATAGACTAGATGTAAGAAAAGCAACGTGTGCATGGGTCATACGTCTATAACCAGACCTAAAAAAGTTCTAGTGTGTCCCAGCTTTCAAATCATGTGACTATGCACGTGATAGTAATAGACTATTATTGTATTTATGAGGCCTTTCTGAACCTTATATTACAATGTCACATTGTAAGAGTGAAGGACTGAAGTGGATCGGTTGTGATGCTTGGAATGTTGGATTTTTATCAGTGTGAGCTGTTAAGACTTTCTGCATGTGTGATTCTGCACCTTGTGGCTTTGGAAGGTCAACACAAACTTGTGTATTATAGAAAAATAAGAGACAAAATGAACAAACTTATCAGTTTCTCTACTTTTGCAATTTCGGGGTATGTTTTGGGCCAATTATTTAATATTTATTTATTTACTTACTTAGTTTATACTCATCATTTGTCAGATATCATGTGTATTGTCGTTCATTACTTGTTGTGTCCTCTTTAGCAATTCAGCCTCGACATTGCAAGCAATGCCTCCAAAGTCTGCCTAGCTCATCTCTTTACATATCAGGACTTTGATGAGGGGACACTCGGCCTGGCGTATGTTGCCTCCTCAAAAGAACAAGCCTTAGGAGGACTCTGCCCAAAACGTATGGCAGTGTTTTACAATCCTCATCTTAATGCACACATTAGACAGATTAGACATGATATTTTCTTTTTTTCCCCCCAGCCTACTACCCATCCCATTCAGTAAAGAAGCCGAGTTACCTAAACACGGGATTAACCAGCACTAAGAATTACGGCAAGACGATTCTTACAAAGGTTTGGATGTTCAAGCACTAACCGTTATGTCTTGCTAAGAGGTGGTGGTGTCTTGAACCATCAACCTTCTGATTGCTCTACCTCTGATTGTAATAGTTTTGACTTCTGATTGTTGCCAGTTCTAGACTAGCGGTTAATGTACTGGACTGGTAATCAGAATATTGCTAGTTCAAATCCTACCACTGCAGAACACTGTGTTGATTTTATCGTGCAGGAAGCAGATCTGGTAACAACTCATGAGCTTGGGCACAACTTTGGGGCAGAGCACGACCCAGACCACATAGCTAACTGTGCTCCTAGTGACGACCAAGGGGGCAAGTTTGTAATGTACCCTATTGCCGTAAGTGGAGATCATGTCAACAACAAGGTATTAAACTATCTTTATATCTATATAGTGTGCTTACCTTATCAAGCTATAGGGGCTGCTTTTATGAATGATCTTGAATAAAAATCCCAAAAGTACTGGCTAATGCAGGACACACTGAACTGAAGATTGCTCATTTGCATAACAGGAAATGTTGTAATGTGTGTTTATGACATTTAAAACAAATGACACACAGGATAGTGTAACTTCCTGGGATCACGTGCAGTGCAGGGCTGGCTTTATTTTATACTCAAAGCCTTCAGCTGTAGTATTTACCAACACATTTCTCCACTAATACAGTGGTATGTATTCTAACGATGTTTCATTTTGTTGTCTAATGTTTTTTCATTACATATATTCTCCTCAAAGTATTTCATGTCCTTTATACTAATGACTTCTGGACTAAATGTGGACATATACTAATAAAGCTTACATACTAATAAAGATGAAAATGTGAGAGAAACCAGGTGTTTCTGATAAAGGGTTGCAGGTTTAACTTTAAATAGTAGGCACAGCGGTACCAGATATTCCACCAGCACACCAGTGCAGAGATTCTGAACTTTTTGGTGTGTAACTCCATCTAGAAGGCACAATTTGGCAGTGCCTGCAGGGTGAGTGGGTGTGTTCAAATGCTGTGTGAGGGACGTGGCTGGCAGATAGAGAGGCGTCTGTGGTGTGAAAGGATTGTTATGGGTTGGAGGACGTATGATCCTTCAGCGACAGAAGACCAACACAAGATTTGGTTAATTTGGGATGCTTAAAGTAAAACAGAGAGAAAACATAAGGGACAACAAAACACCTTGAATAGTAAGCAAAAACAGCACTGCAATACTTTCATATCTCACAAATATCTGTAAGTTATGCATTGAACTAATCCCTGGTGGATCTTTGTCATTACTGATGTTCTGATATTATAAATGCTGTGATTTTGCTCTACAAGCTCTTACTTTTTTTTCTAGCGCTTTTCCAACTGCAGTAAGGACTCAGTAAGTCGGACTCTGAGGGTCAAAGCTCCCATGTGCTTTACCAAAAGGAGCAGGAATCTATGTGGGAATTCTCGGGTGGAAAATGACGAGCAGTGTGACCCTGGGCTCCTCCATCGCAACGATGACCCCTGCTGCACCCACGACTGCAAGTTCAGAAAGGCCGCAGATTGCAGGTATGAGCCCCAAAACACATGAAATCTAGAAATAAGACACACCGTAGACAAAGACGCCTAGTTTGAGTCTAAACTTTGCATACTAACATCACAGGACCCGCGGTCCAGGCCCTTCCTGTGTGGAGTTTACATGTTCTCGTGGTGTCTGTGTGGGGTTTCTCACACAGTCCAAAAACATGTGAGGTTAATTAAAGATACAAAAATTGGTGTATATGTGTTTATATGAATATCTGTTCCTGTCATGAACGTGACCAAGAGTGTGACGCATGACATTAAAATCCTAATAATCAAAGCCATGATTCTTAAAGTTTGAGCCTTGCTGTGTAAAGGTCTAATCTGAATAATGGTTCTGTCTGTTCCACAGTGATAGAAACAGTCCATGCTGCAACATGTGCAAATTCGAAAAAGAAGGAAAGGTCTGTCAGGAGCCCATTAATGCTACATGTAAAGCAATGTCCAAGTGCACAGGTGATTCAGTGTCTTTATTTTTTTAAGTGTTCAGTGAACACAAATTACAAGCCATACAACATATGAATACATAGAGTAAAGCTTTTAGCCTACTGTCCATAGTCCAAAAAAATTGAAAACTATTTGTATTGAATATTTCTTGATGTCTAATTTGTACATTCATATTTGCATTATAATAATAAAATTACTGTTAATACACTTTTCCAGGCAAAAGCAGTGAGTGTCCTCCTCCAGGCAATCTGCCTGATGGCACAGGGTGTGTGGATAAGGGCAAATGCCGCAAGGGAGAGTGTGTGCCTTTCTGCGAAGCCACACAAAATCTCACCTCTTGTGCTTGCAGTGGTAAGTGCAGATCCATAGTGAGCCGATGTGTCTCATATTCTACACCAATTTACAACCAAATATTTAATAAAAAATTGTCAATCTAATATCTTGTTGTTTATATAGCAGTTGTATATGTCAGGATCTCTAGGCGGCCCTTCTACACCTACCACCTTAAAGCTTTGTCATCCTCAATTTGTTTGTGTGTTATTTGCTGGGTACAGCGGTGTGCTAACTGAACTCTACTAATCTTTATTTCATGAGAAAATCCAACACACAATCTTCTGCTTGGTTTTTAGGAACAGAACAATCATGTAAAGTGTGCTGTAGGAACTTAAGTGGGGTGTGCGTTCCATTTGTTCCTCTAACCGGAGGATATCTGTACCTGAGGAAGGGGAAGCCCTGCACTGTCGGCTTTTGCGACGGCAGTGTGAGTATTCGGATGATTACCCATCATCTACCCATCCTCCTAACATCTGATTTTAAAGTGTGTATGTGTGGGAACATGTGCATATTAAACTTGTTATACATTTATATGAACAGGCTCTTAAGTTGCTGGCAGCGAGAAGGCCAAGAAGCTATTCATCCAATTCATTCCAATTCAAATATTATACAATTATGTCATTTATTTGATTTAATTGATTTTATTTTTTAACTAGTTGAAGCCATGGGATGGATTAGCTTCCTGTTAAGGGAATTTAATCTCTGGCCATATCTGATAGACTTGATATTTTTTAGGAAAACAAAATCAAGCCCTGGTGGTACAGCAGGATATTCCACTGTACACCAGCGGCGAGTTTCTGAACTACAGGGTTTGATACTTGGGGCATCAAGCAGCAGGACTGGATGATTGGATTTTGTGGGTGGGGTCTTCAAACACTGTCTAAGAACCACACTGGGTAGATGTAGTGGTGTCTGCAATCGTTGATCCACCAGCATTGGAAGACAAATTAAGGGAAATTAGGGGATAAACAAAGTAGAAATGTAAACCTGAACATCCTCTTATTGCTCCAAATAGTCAAGGATTCTATACTTTTTAGTTCATGTATAAAACTGGGATGAATCCGACTGGTAGAGCGGCTAAGTCCAAAATATTATCATCACTACACAGATCTATAATGGATGTTTTGGGCAAACTTGATGATATGATTTTGAATGATTGTTCTTTTACAGGGTAAATGCATGAAGCAAGTACAAGATGTAGTTGAGAGACTGTGGGACTTTATTGACAAGCTGAACATTAACACATTTGGTAAACAAACAAGCCCATCTTAGCTTTACCAGGTTTTACAACCTTGTGTTGGTTTTGAAAGCTGACTGCTGCCTTCCATTTAGGGAAGTTCCTTGCTGACAACATCGTGGGCTCGGTGGTGGTGTTCTCCCTGTTATTCTGGATCCCTCTGAGTATCCTGGTGCACTGTGTGGTACGACTTTCTTCATTTTAA
This sequence comes from Microcambeva bendego, assembly GCA_034509265.1. NCBI lineage: Eukaryota > Metazoa > Chordata > Actinopteri > Siluriformes > Trichomycteridae > Microcambeva > Microcambeva bendego. The sequence continues at coordinate 5,534,305 of JAYDZG010000011.1, forward strand.
AAGAATGTTGATTGGTCCATCAATAATAGCAGGTGTACCTCAAGTATGCTTTTTTCCTCGTGATGTTTCTAGGACAAAAAACTGGACCAACAATTCGAGGAGAACTCCAAGCCTCTGATATACCCCAGCGTAAGTAAATGTGCTATATACACTCAAGGTCAGAAATGATTGGTGCCATAGCCAAGACACATCCACATACCAGTTTCAAAACATGCCAAACGCTTGCTTACATTTGAGCTTAGTCTTAGTATTTAATTAGTCAGAGCAGTTAGCAAGATCTTAACACATTTTGTGGATGAGTGTGTCTGAACATTTGACCTGTGGCTCCACTGTTTACTCTGAGCTTCGTGGAACTGCAGCGGATGTTGGTGGAAGTGTGTTGTGAAGCTTAAGGTGAGTGAATGTCACATGAACTTGCTTAATTGGAGTGTAGTGTCTTGGACTGCTGTGCACTTACTAGCTAGTTGGTGTGTAAGGTGAAGCACCAATAACGCTACGCTTGTTCAGTTGGAGTTAGTGACCAAGTGTAATCTAGTTTAAGTCTTTGGTGTGGATTGAAATATTTCTTCTTCTTTTTAAATGCATGTTTTTCTGGATTTGCATGAAGCTATTGTTTTGAAAGTGAGAAACGATGATGATCGATATGTTCTGGGACAAAATTGTAAGTTGTGTAGGGTGTGTTGCTAAAGCGAGCTGGCATGTTTATTAAGTCCGGTCACTATACACCTTTAAAAGCTGTAGTTTTTTATTTTAGCTGAATACTGAAGGCTGGGCAATATGACAATCACAATATATAGTATCTTGAGTATACTTGGGATGTTAACGATTAACCAGCTCACCCATAACTGACAAAGAAGTCATTGCCCCCTTCATTTTCAGCTTTTTTTTTAAACATATTTATACACATTTGTTAATATGGCAGGAATTTTAACATGGAAGGAATCCCCCTTTTCCAGTACGTGTAATACTTCACCCTACCCATGCAAATGTTTAATTCATGGCTCAGTCTTGGCCAGTATTAAATTGTATTGATTGTAGCGTTGGTTGATTCGACTTGCTCAATCTGTCGCAAGATGAGACAAATCAAGGACTCACAACTGCCTTAGTGATCGTGAAGTTTAGCCTAGGAATCGATTCTAAACCACTGCTCCATTTTTATGGCTGAGGCTTCACTCATACAACTAGCTTTAGACCTCATCCAAGATAACCAGCAGCTCAATGTTCTAATCTGCACCGATTCAAAGGTCTGTCTTCAAGATTTAGCATCTCATAATCCAAATAATAGCAATCATAGCCCCAAAACTAAAGCATCATTACCATTTATTGATTTAAAAGCTTTTCTGTGTTTCCCTTTCTCAGAGCGTAGACATGTTTAGTGGTCTGGAAGGCGCTCCCAAGCGTGTCATCAAGGTTCCGGCTCCTTCTGTTTTAGCAGCCCGATCCATGCAGGAACAACCTACAGGCAGCAGCTCCTCACCAGCTTCCCAGACCTCCACTTCAGAGCCCAGACCAGATCCTCCACGTATGGCCACCATCGAGGAAGACTCCAGCAGCGACTCTCCACAGGGGCCAAACTTCCCTCCGAGCTCCACGCCAGCCAAGTCGTTCGAGGACCTCACCGAACATTCACCACTAAACCGTCAGAGCAACAGACGATTGCAGAGGCAAGAACGCGTCGAGAGTAAGGAGACGGAGTGCTGATAGGGGTTCGGCTTTACAATTCACACACTCTACGCTCACTTCACCGCAAGTGACGTTCAATAATTCTTAAAGAGTAAGTGCAGAGACAATCATTTCATATACTGTAGTGCAGGTGTAGTTTCCTGACTTCTCATTGTTGTTTTATTTGTAAAAAATCATGTTCAGTTGAAAATTATATTTCAGACAGAGGTGCAGTAGATGTATGAAGTTAAATTTAAACACTAGTCTGTAGAGCTTCTGCAGTGTTGGTGTCTCACTGGTCGGTTCAGTGGAAAGCCAACTGTTAACTTAAATATATGTAATTATGCTTGCGTACATTCTCAGCATTTAGCAGACGCCTTTATCCAAAGAGACTTACAATACAGTTACGTTATACAGTCTGGGCCTTGCTCAAGGGCCCAACAGCAGCAACCTGTCAGTAGTGAGGTTTGAACCCGCGACCTTTGGATTACTAGTCCAGTAACCACTAATTGTAATTGTTTTTGGAACAATATTCACACTCCATATTAGCATTACAGATTAATAGAACAGGGCATGCGTAGTTGACTATTTGAGCTTTCACACTACAACTACCTTCTTAAATAATTAAACTCTAACCCAGTAACATGGATATGTACCTGATGATATGAAGCCATCTACCAAACTGCAAATTATGCAACATGCCACAGTGGAAGTTTAGGCAAACACCTAATCTTCCACCTTTACTGGTAGTTCTGATAAACACTAGTAATCAATTACCAGAATCAATTTCTATCAGGGCAAATTGTCAATAGATATGTAGCAAGCAGCAGACATGAGTGTCCAAGTTTATGCTGTAATAGAGAAAGATCCTTAAAGCGGTGTTATGACCACTTACAAAATGCAGTGCTGCTTACATTACACTGTCAAACTTGATTTCACACCTCAGTGTTTACTTTATATATATATATATATATAAAATGTTAATAAATGTGTTCATTCAAGTCATGAAATTTCATGCTATAGCATCATCAGGATATGGACTATTTAGCATTCTCTTATTTATGTTATAGCAAGTTAAGTAACTGTGTATTATATTATTCATTTATAAAATTACTGGAATTGTTCAATACA
>JAYDZG010000011.1:5618487-5632399 GCA_034509265.1 Microcambeva bendego
GACCTGGGTGCATGTTTTGGACGATGTGAGGAAACACAGCAAGAACATACAAACTCCAGACAGAATGGACCCAGACCGCCTCATTTTTGGACCGAACCAGGAACGTCGTTGCTGAGTGAGTGTATTTTAATGCCATCATGAAATGAAGCACTTTTATTTAAAGCAAGGCCATAGTCATCAAACATAGCATCGTATCACCAAGTCTTCTCTCACAATACTTGTTTTAATGTTTAATCCCAAATCACAGGAAAAGGAAACAAAACTAATGCTAACTAAAATTACAGTAATCTAGTTTCTACATTAAACGGTCACGTGAACTGCTGAGTGAGTAAACAACCAGATCTTAAGACAGGGCGGGACCAATCATTAAGCCTTCAAGCTATTGAAACTGGCATTTGTCCATTTATTTTTTCCTCTTGCTTTGGACAATTTAACATAACAATTGGATTTCCTCCGCCACTCTCAAGCACAGAACAAGCATCTGGCTCAGCAAAAAATGAAGTGAATACAAGTCCTGCATGGATGAGGTCATGTGCCATCTGCACCCGTCCTTCCAGGAAAGGAAAGCATCGTGGACGTTGCCAGAACTTTCTGGGTTTCACAGTGACTTCATACCCCCAAGTGACCTGAAGTGGCAGCAATAAATAAATTTACCACAACTCATGATTTCCTTTTTGTACCAAAGCTACAGACGTACTTTTAAAAAGGAGGAAGTACCCCGTCTTTGTCAGACACTATAAATATGGGGTGGCACAATGGAAAACCCAAGTCAGGCCATTACCGCTGAGATCAGGAGATCTCTCGGTCGAGGTCACAGACACAGACTTGATTGGCTACGAGTGACTGGGCGATCAGAGGCTTGCACAGCCATGCCGAAATTCTGTATTCCTCTGTTTGAGACTCGAAGCTCTGGATTGTAGACACAATTAGTAATGCCTGCAGCAGACAATAACTAGCCACCATGTTTGCTAGGATGGGACGACTGAACTATGTAGGTGGGGTCTTCAAATGCTACGCAAGCCCCCAGAAGACGACGCTAAATGAAGAGAAAAAAGAACAATGCATAAATAAATAGCAAAACAAAACAACAAAGAAGCATAAGGACCAGCCTTTTATGCTTGGTCGATGTTTTCAAGAACATTTCAGGGATCTCATGGGGAATAAATGAGTTGTGAATCGTGTCGGCATTATTGATTCTGCTCAGGTTTTATGCCGGATGCCCTTCATGATGCAACTCTCCTGTTTATCCAGGCTTGGGACCGGCACTACAACACACTGGTTTGTGCATTCTAGTGGCTAGGGTGGCACCCAACCAAGAGTTCAGACTCTTGATGCTGGTGTGGAGTGGACAATCCCACTACTCCACCTGTAGGGTGTAATTGTTTTGTGAGAACTATCCTCAGAACAGGACACCAATCCATTAGGTCTAAGTGGACACATTTTCTGAAACACCTTTTCACACACTAACTGGGCTACAACAAATGATTCAGCAACAAATTCCTACAGTAAAAATATTCTTACAGACTGACCTCGACTCACACAAACACACATCCTGCCTGTAAGCCTGCCAGCTTCCCGCTTCCACTTTACAGAAATGACCTGTTACCACAAGCGGCTGTGAACTTCAAAATGGCTGACCAAAGCAAAGCACACGTCTGCTCCTTTGCTGTCTGGCGCAAATATTTCAAACTTTTGCCTTATTCTGACACACAGGAATGCAAGCAGCCAGGCAAAGGTAATACATATTTACATTTTCGACATTTACCAGGCGCCTTTATCCAAAGCGGCTAACTTTAAAGTATACAGATGTAGATTAGGTGGTGTGGGGCAATCCATGGCCTGGTTGTTCAGTTAGTAGACTTATAATCCGAAAATCGCCGGTTCAAACCCTACCACTGCCAGGCTGGTGCTATTTTGCTATTTTGAGCAAGGCCTGTAACGCTCAATTGCTCAGACGGTACAGGTGCTGGTTATAAAATTTGAATATCATGAAAAAGTTGATTTGTTTCAGTATTGTGAAGAGGAAGATGTGATACACCAGACCCAACAATTCAGAAGAGCTGAAGACCACTACTAGAGAAACCTGGGCTCAGCAGTGCCACAGACTGATCGATTCCATGCCACGCCGCATTGCTGCAGTAATCCAGGCCAACTAAACATTGAGTGCTGTACATGCTCATACTTTCATGTTCATACTTTCAATTGCCCAACATTTCAAGTGTTACATTCTAATTTGGGATTTTCCTTAGTTGTCAGTTATAATCATCAAAATTAAAACTTTTTGAATGCCAATATTGCCCCCTTGAGATCTTGAGAGATCTCATCACACCCCTACTACATTACACTATCAAAATCGGGTTGATTTTTTGGGTTCAGCATGTGTTGTCTAGACTACACACTAAACCCTATTAAATTACAGCTACACTTGTAACTGACTACAGTTGTATTCAATGGAAATATTTTTTTAAAAAGAGCCCAGGCTGATTAAACTGTGTAAAGACGAGACGAGTTACTGCCCACACCAAAAGTGCAAACATAAATCAGGGTAGCATTAAAGGCACAGTGCTGCTCATTAAAAATGCTGCATTTTCATTTGGGCCTGACCACACGAATGTCTGATGTGGTTTAATAAAGAAAAGAATAAGGCCGCCGTAAACGAACTTTTCAATCAGACTATTTTACAGATTAGTCGTTATGTTGTTTCATACAAACAATGTTATTCAGACTAACTTATTTTAACAACGAAGTTCATGGCATAGTAATATGACACAACACTACATGGGTTTATGTCCATATTATCATATTCTCAAGTCCTCAAAGTTGAACAAAGTGCAACACAAAGAGTTTATGCCATATTACACACAATGTGCTTAAACTTAAACTAGCAAATAACTAGAAATAAAATAGAGGACGACATACCTCATTACATCCAACATAAAGAAAAGACAGAATGAGCTCAGATTCTAACCTACCAATTCAATTACTTTACATTCTGTAAAGTACAATTGATGTTAACAAAGTGGTAAGAATTAACATTCACATGAGAAGCTTTTTCATATTGAGCACCAAAATCGCCGAACATGGCATAGTGTAAAAAATCACAGTATTCAAGGATCTCTGCAACAAAGAAGCTTAATGAGACGATATAGATGTGCAGCATGGCCCTGGTGGTGCTGTGGTACCATCAAAGGTTTTCACAGTGAAAGACTTTTTAATTTTGTGCCAGTTTTTAATATTCCTAAACTTCTGATGAATTTGGTCTTGAAAAAACTTTCTACAATATGTGACTGACTGCTGCAGAAGGCATTATTTAAGACTTAGAGTGCTTAAATACCACTAAACACTGACATGCGTATAGGAAGAAGTACTGACGGAAAACATCTAAACAGTTTAATGTATGAAATTTATGAAATTATAAATAATTGATAAACACAGTCATTGATTACAGCAACCGTTCACATCAGCCCAAGAGTAGTTATTTAAATGATATAGTTGTACGTAATGATACTGTTGGAATTTTACCGATCGACTCAAATGTAAATTCTGAATAGAATGAATTAAAACATGCCGTTTCTAAAATGGTCTCAGTGGTGAGGAAAGGGCATTTCCTTTGATGCAGTGTGTGAGCTCCATTAACATGATTGCTTTAGCACAAACACCTTCTTTCACTGGGCCTAAACAGCCTAGAGACCATTAGGCCAATTGACATGGGGGATGGAGGGAAAGTCCAAAATTTCCATACGCTGGAACTGTCGGCACCAGGTGAAAAGCAACAAAAGATTCATTCTTACTAGTCCAGTCAGTAAAACACAAAAATCTACAAATGAATCTGTGCAATCAAAAAAGAAAAAAACTTTTAAAAAGATGGAGAAAAAACTAATGAGATGAGTTTTACATTTATATTGTTGGCATGTAGCAGAAAGGGCCTAATGAACAGCCAAAAGAAGGAAAAAATATTATCATCATTGTTCTTTTTGTGCATGTTACACAAAAACTATTTCCTTCATTCAGTCTTTATCTTTTCATCAAAGAAAAAAAATATGATGCTGTTTCATCATAGCTTGAGAACTCCACAGCATTAACCTAGTGTGAAATAATTTCTCTTATTGTTGAGTTTCTGATATTAGGGTGGACATGTTTCATTAAAAAACAAGGTTTTTCCAAGAGCTGTGCAGCTTTAATATTCTCAGATGATTTGCACACATTCATGCATTCATGGACTCATGCATTCATATGATTTTTCTATATTGTGTGTTTTAATTTGTTTGTATTTTGGCCCCATTCATGACAGGACAGGTAGTTACTGGATACATAAGATTTTAAGGTTTGAACGTCACGGACAGTTGTGTATCTCGAATTCACCTCAATTCTATGTCACTTTGGATGTGTGAGTAAACCGGAGCTCCCAGTGATTACAGGCTTCAACACCGCACTGTTACATTTTTTTTAATTTGCAGTTTTGCACATTATGCGTTTTTACATAAAAGCCTTTAGGCTGTCTAATAAAAAGTTTGCTGACACACTTTACTACAAGATGTTTGATACCCAGCTCCGCCGTGTCGATGGACAGGAAAAGCCCCAAGCTGTCAGACGTCTGCAAAGAGTCGCTTTCAAACACTCCCGAAAAAGCAAACATTCCATTTCAATGGCAAACACTCTCAGAAGTTCCACAGGAGAAAGCACCAGCAATAGGGACACCAGTATTATGAACCTGAAGGGATTCAGAGGGTCCTTGAGGGTGATGGAGTGTGTCAATACTTCCATCAGAATACAAGGTAAGAGCTAAAAATTAGTAATAAATGGTCACAGCAATGGGTTTTCTGTTTTTGTAGTTCTCTGATCGAGTTATGCTACTCACTGTTTCCTGCTTGTGGAACCATTTATGTAGAAATAATTCACAAGTGCAATTCCTTTTTAAAGTAGGGTGAGTTTTTCTTTTCTTTCATTTTTTACAAGGATAATGAGGATAAACCCAGATGGACTCTACTAACAATTTGTAAAGCCATCTACACTACAATCCAAGCACCTTACAGGAGGGAAAAGTTATTAGTCATCTGTTTTTTGCAAAGCTCTGACGTCAGCTGCATTAGTCTACATCATTGCAAAAATGCAGACTAACCGCTACATGTTCTATTAAAGATTCAGTTTCAGATTATTAAAAAAATTCCATTTATGAAATCCTAATACTCGTGATAAAATAAATAAGTCTGGAGCTCAACTCTACAGTATAGCTTTCTGGGATTTTATTTTCAAACCAAGACAAGCTACTTGTCTTAGAAACTGTGGTAAATACAATAAAACACAATATGACACTGACTGAAAAGCCTAGCCAAAACAATATTTTATTAATAACAGATCAGTCATAAACTTACTAACTAAACAACTGGTTTAGCACAATTTGATAATTGTTCATTCACTCATATAGTGGGGCAAAAATATTTAGTCAGCCACTGATTGTGCAAGTTCTCCTACTTAGAAAGATGACAGAGATCATTTTCATTACGTACACTTTAACTAGACATGTACCAGACCAGGAATCTACAATAGCCAAGCAGGTTGGTGTGAATAAATCAACTGTGAGAGCAATTGTAAGAAAATGGAAGACATACAAGACCATTGATAATCTCCCTCAATCTGGGGCCCCACGCAAGATCTCATCCTGTGAGATCAAAATGATCATGAGAACGGTAAGCAAAAATCCCAGAACTACACGAAGGGATCTGAAGAACAACCAGCAGGGAGCTGGGACCAAAGTAACAAAGACTACCATCTACGCCGAGAGGGATTCAAATCCTGCAGTGCCAGTTGTGTCCACCTCCTTAAGCCAGTTCATGTCCAGACCCGTCTGAAGTTTGCCAGAGAGCATTTGGATGATCCAGAAGAGGACTGGGAGAATATCATGTGGTCGTCAAACAACTGAAAGATCTGCAGGAAGTCTGCAAGTGTAGATGACACAGCACAGACAAGCATGAATACGTTTATTGCTGTGCTCAAATACTAATTACTAATGAGATTCACCATCATCCATAAGCTGATAAATTCACCGACTGTAAGGCTGGATTTTGTTGATGTCAGAAAAGCAAAGATGTGACTGAATTGAAAGGTTCCTCACAAGAAAAACCTGCATTATGATGAAGACTTTCCAAAACCACATGAAGTATGCTACCAAGAGCTATCTTGTATGCCATTTTTGGACATTGCCAGAAGTTTCAGGAATGACAACAAATCATATATCCACATGGGCATTATTGGCTGATATCTAAGTGTTCCTCACATTTATTAAGCAGAGGCTTCTATAATGACTTACAGTACTAAAACCGAATACGGCTTAAGTAGCTGAGAGTTAAAGGCCTTGCACAAGGGCCTAACAGTAGTACCCTGTCAGTAGTGGAGTTTGAACCAGCAACTTTTTTGATTAGTAGTCCAGTACTACTAATCGGACAACAATAGTAAGGCTGATTCCAGTCGACTGACTATCTTCGGGAGACAAAATTGGCCATCAGTCTGCTGAGTGGTGAAGAACTGGGCAGGGTCTACAAACGCTGTGCAAGGGTCCAGGTTAAAAAGAGCATGAATCCACTGAAATAAGGAGTAGCATTAAAAAAAAGAGTCAAGGGACTACACATACATCGGAGGACATGAATACATAAAGAAATAAAAAGGTTGCATCAGGAAATGCATCTGGCATGAAGTGATACCAGGACCAGTACCACAATGGCGACCCCTACAAATGGGAACCACCAAAAAAAACCCACATGATGTGTGCATGTTTTACCAAGAGCACAGAAACCATTCTCGGGCAGTAGAGGGGGTGGGGTATGAAGGACGGTATGCCTTCTCAGTGTCATGGGATTGACCTAAGCAACGGCTGATGTGAGGTGAACAAATGCACTCTTTCCAAGCGCAGCTGCTTCTTTCTTCAGTACTAGAAAGCTAGGTTAACAAAGTTATCACGTCTCTCACGGTCTCACACTGGCAAACAACCTCAATTACTACCACTTTAGATCGTCGTTTGTTGTTCAACAGAGAAAACAAGGTAGGGGGCATTTTGAGGTTGAACTGTAGGTACAGATAAGGATGAAGGTCTGAAGCTGAGACTGAGAGTGTACAAATTAGAAAGAACACACATACACACTGCTCGCAAACGACTATTGAAGTAAAACTGCCGCGGGGAGTCCCAGCTGCTGGTGCTAACACCAATAATCACACTTAAGTGAGGATTTACGAATGGCCGGCACATTGATGGCTACTCCCTTTGGGCTTCCTGTCATTTACAATGTGGCTTCGCATTAGTAGCTAGTTCCATTTGGGCTGAGCAGAAGCACTTGTGGTCAGGAAGACCTTTTGCCCTCCAAAAACAACTTGAAAGGGATGCCTATATTTTATGGTCCAGAGGGTCCTTGTGTAGCAAGGTCAACTAGATGAGCGGTCGACGCTATACATCAAGTCCTGTTAGTACGGGGTTCTTTTATTATGCTTTTATTTATTAAGTAGTCCGTCACGGATTAGACAAGAACAATATAGTTATTAAACTTGACCAACATATAATTTTTTTATTTTACCGAGTCATACAAATGCTAAGGTCTGTAGTTTCAACCCCCCGCTGTCACTTATGATCAGTTAACAGAAGTTACGTCTACATAATTACATGATAATAACAAAAATAACTAACTGGCCCTTGCTTTTGTGATGAACTTTGAATGTGGCCCTTGAGAATTTTTATTATTATTTTTTTTACCATAAACATATCTGATATTGCCATGATAGGGATTATTTACCCTGCTATGCTACATAACTTGTCTGAAGTCTTAACTTAGCTGTATTTCTATTGGACTAAAAAACATTTGATAAAATTCAACCAATATGCACCATCAGAACTAATTTGCCTGGGCGACTGGGTGGTGCCATGGACCACTGTGCTGATATCAAAGACCATAAGCTCTGGAGTTGTACTATCGTCCGGTAAGGAATAGAACAAGCACAACTGGACACGCCAGACGACATGTGACCGACGGTGACCATCATCAGGCACAGCAGAAATGGTGTAGCCAGGGAAGTTACAAATAGTTTGTTTTAGCTGGTCAGAAGATGTTTTTAATAATCCGATTGACATATAGTTTGGCGCTGACTAACACCTCCTTTATTGGTTTGTTTTCTGCACTGGGGTTCTCATAGCCCTACTCAACAAACTACTTTTAGCCACCTGTATAAACAAGATACCTGAAAAACCGGTCAAGCAAGTTAAAGACGAACCTTGTGTTTTATAAACTAACAGACATCTGGAAGGTGTAGGTTTGTGTAAAGTGAACAACGTCATAGTCGTTTGAGAAGTTTCGTTATGTCCATCACCAGAATTAACCGCGGTTAAGAACTTTAAAGGGATGGCTCGGTGTAGTCTGAAAACAGTAGCAAGGCTAATAAAAACCACGATGAAATAAAGATTTAGCCTCTGCGAACTCTATTCCAGAACTAGCTCGCATTTTCTTTTAGAAAGAACAAAGCTTTTAAAAGTCGTGGCTTTTATACATGATGAAGAGCACTTGGTTAACTTGGTCACTGGCATTCAATTTTCCTAAACAAATCCATTAGCTTTCCTATTTTTAATGGTTTTGGGCATGTACATGGTTTAAGTTCCCACAACATGGCCATTTGTGGTGGAGCCAGTGTTTAGGAGTTATGGTCTACCAAGATATTCTTCCAAAACTGCATCATGTCTGAGCAAAGCAAGCCAACACGTTGTTTAAACCAACATCACAATGTACACTTTCTCCTTTTACTACCCACCCTCTGCTGATGGACAGCAAATAACCTCTAGGTGGGTTTTTTGGCTTCCAACTGTTTCTTTTTAACCAAAAAAAATCCAGTCTAACAAGTATAAGACTTTTAATGCTCAATCGGTCTACTACATTACATGACCAAAAGCTCACATTAAAGCATGCTAACCACAGAGCATGAGCTTGTTGGACATCTTTTTTTTTAAATAAAATAAATTATAGCACAGACGACCCCTATGCTCCTTTGATTCAGAAGAAGAAATACAAAAAAGTGTTCTGTGGGGTAAAAGTCAGGCCCAACTTGTTAGGAGATGACCAGCTGATCCTGATCGGCAATACTGATCTAGCATGTTCTTCATTCTGGATGACCTTCCTGACAAAACACTCCCTATTTATCCCTGTTTGGGACTGGTAATCCAATACACTGGTTTGTACACCAAGCTGACTGGTGGCTAGTAGAGTTCAGACTCCCACCTCAAATAAAGTAACAAATATGTTGGTACAACAGTTTCTGGTCTGGATTACTGGTTTAGACTGAAAACCCATTACAGATTAAAGGTTCAGATACTTTCATGTTTATTTAATACATCTGGAATCACAATTAGACAGCACAACAAAAAAATAAGATTTTAAAGTCCATCAGATGATCAACTTGACAACTGCTAGTGTTGTTCAGTAGGTAGTGTGAGCATCTGCAAGCAGTATGCATGAAGCATATTACTGATTTAAAATAGAATCTGTGCAAAAAAAAAAAAACAGCCAGGATATATAGTATTGGTGCCATCTGTTTTTTAGGAGTTCACAAGATGTCTCACGGCAAGCAGCCGCGGGCACATGTGGGTGCCAAAATCAGCTTGGTGTGTTGATGAGAAACTGTAGCATTTGTTAGTCTTGCAATCTTTCTACAAAATCAACACACGTCTATAGGCAGCTACAAGAACACATTCCGGTACATCTACCACGCTGCCTCTCTAGGACTAAGTGATGGTAATTGTAATAAGTTCACCAGGCTTCTCTCCGGGTGCACCGCATCAACAAATCAATAGGTGCAGTTCATTAATGAAGAGGCATAGCCCGGCGACCACAATGGACGTGAAAGGAACCTGTCCTAGGCAATCTGCAACTGCTCTCCTAACAGAGGCTAGCCCTGCACCCGAGAAAACATCCCAAACAAAAGAAAGTTGAACTTCTGACCTTTCTCAGGTCAATGCCCACTCCACCCAAGTAATAGGATTTCCTTCTTCCCACAGTTATGCTGAGCTCATCGGGTCATCAGAGGTCTGTAGTCAAATATCCTAAAGCCAAGTGGACTTGACAAGTCTGGAAGAACCTGATAATAAGCCTTTAAATTCCATCACAGGTTAAGAAAGAGTAAACGGTCACAGAGGTGAATGGATGTTGAGATACTTAAAAGAACCTAATTTTAGGCCATTTTTCAATACTTAAGAATACAGAAATAAAATGGCTTTAGTGGTCTGTATTGAAAATTCAGGACTTTAATATGTAGGACCATATTATATCTGACCAGCATCATCAGACTTCCAGTTTCCAGCACCACATGCTTGCTCGAGTGACAGTAGCCCTAATGGCAATAGACTCAGCATTAAGTCATCACTCTTAATACATATTCCTGAATTATCATTAAACCTTTGCTCCCTCCACCTGTTTCACAGAGCAGCTGGGTGACTGGGTTCAGCAAGTCTATTCCCATAAGTGCTGCAAGTCAACACACCAGGCTAGGGTCACCAGCTGACCAGAAAATGAATCACCCTCTTTTCTCAATGTTGTTGAAGGACAAGCCTCGTCTGTACCCCCATCTTAAAACCTGGACAGTGTCTTTACTCTGACTTTGCTCTTTGTGACTCTTGGGGAATGGCTCCTATTTCCAAAGCATGGTGCGTAGGATTTTCATTGCTGGAACATATCCCAGCTTTTCTGCCCAGCCAGTCCATTGCAGGGCAGACTCACATACACAAAATTATTCACCTAGTGACCAATTTAGTGTCTCCAACTATTCTGTAGCAGGAAACCTGAGCTTCTGGAGAAAGCCCACATGGACAAAGGACTAGCATGCAAACTCTACACAGATAGGACCCAGACCTGGGGATCAAACCCAGTCTTGCTGTGAAGCAACAGTGCCACCCAGTTAGCCACCATGTTCCAAAACAATGACCCTTAAATTAAAATGTACCTTGTTCTTTCCTTGTGACTATATCAGGGCCTCATTTACAAGGCTTCAGCCATCCACCACTTAAATCTGTGATAGCCCGCTGGATGATAACACCACCAAGATTCAAACCTCGATATTAGGAGTAGTGGGCTACCATAATGAACTTCTATGATACCTAAGCACCAAAACTCCAACTCCAAATGCTCTTTTAGAATTAAAATAATCCAAGATAGCCATTGTTAAACTAAAGTAACATTTTGGCTGAAGGCTCATTTGCTTGAATCACTCCAAGCAGATATAATAGTGATAGCGGAGACGAGCAGTGCACCACAATAGCAGATTTACATTAAAACAAATGGAGCTTTTAATTTAGAACTTGTCTGGACAGCAGCCACAAGAACTTCACTTAGAAGCCAAGACGGCAAGGCTGCTCTACAAATCAGTCACAGACAAGAAATGTTTCACAAGTGTGATTGTGCTTTATATATATATATACACATATACACACACGTATGGTACATAACGTATGGTACAATGAAAGCTGCTTGACAGAGAGCATTAAGCTAACTGAGCATCATTCAGGATGCAATGTGGGTAAAGAAAAGCTTTCTAAATTCGATTGAATGCTTATTGATCCTGAGCAGCTTAACCTTAATTTACATTCGTCTAGGACAAGGGCGCATCTTGTGGCCAAAGACCATCTGATAACCGCACAGAAAGAAATTATATATGCTGGACGGCCAGTGTGCTATGGGCGTGAAGTGACATTACTCATTTATATACCTTAGATAGTCATTTCATTTCCATCACCTAATTCCAGGCACTGAGCCACTTTAGCAACCAATGGTTACAGGCTTTGCACAAGGGCCCAACAGTGGTAACATGGCAGTGGGTGGGTTTGAAATAATAACTAGTCTGATCACTATGGTCTGAAGATATATTCCCTTAGCGGGAATACACATGGCTACACAAGTCTAACTTACAGTCATGCCAAGTCAGGTCTCACACTACACAACTGGGTCTCTTGTAATCATAAGACTTTCGAGTCAGTGTGGCTTTCACACTACATACGCTACTGATCAGCGACTAGGGGTTTCACACTACACAATCCATCTTCATTACTCTACTTATCTTTCATAAATGGGTGACAGCTACTTCTATGCACTCTGTTTTGTTTTATGCAGCCAAATATACACCAGAACACATCAATACATTGTGTCTGGTTTATGTTCTTCTACCATTCGAATTGTAGTTCACCCTACTGGTTCGGCCCTCCACTATAGTCGCAGTTTTGCATGAGGATTCCTGGAAAATGTAATTGCCCACCTTTGGAATAAAAATAGGTTGGTCAGTAAAGCTATTGGAGTAATCTCTGAACCAAGGAATCTGAGAAAAGAGCCTAAAGTAACTGTAAAACAGATGAAATGGTCCTCATTTCTGACTTTGTATTTATACCAGTGCCGTTTGAGCCCAATACATTTTAACTAATCCAATGCCATCAATTACAAGCAAAACTTGTTGTTATTGGCTGCGCTTCTCTGTATATCTTTTCTTGGATCTAAGCAGACCAGAGCTGCTTATTGTGGCTTTATTCAGTATTTGATTATTAGAACTGCTTTTATTACAGTAACTACTGCGATTTTGCTCGGCACTACATTTGACGGAGTTACTTTGATGATTTGTGGAGGCTAATGCATGAACATGCTATTACAACAGAAACAAATCACTACAATTAGCTGTGTGAGGCCAGCATATTGCGTTATCATCTAAAGTATATGAATGGCCTCTACTAAGTCCAGCTTTAAGCCAAATGTGCATTATTTAAAGATGACAGCACGTGGCTGGTTAGTAAAATATGTCAGTAGAGACATGTACCTCCGTGTCAAAGTATAAATGTGCAGAAGCAGATAAAAGATTTAAGTTGGTAAGCTGAGAGAAAATATATTGAGATCATTGAATCAAGGAACACTGCCTTTATGCTTAAAGTCAGCACCTGACAATCAGATATTATTAACTAGTTTTAAAATAGTTTTACTGCAAAGAGTGAAAGGATTTCTTCAGTTACAAACCTTGACACCACTAACTTTAGCCAACCTGATCTACTACTGACACAAAACAACGTATTCAGTACAAACAGTTGATATGTAAACCAGTGTGTGGGCTGCTTTCCAAGAAGATAAAAGTCTTTATCTTATCTGAGATATGACAGCAGGAGAACTTCCACTCCACCAACAGCACCTGCATCCAGTGCCAGATAGAGCAGCTTCTCCATTTGATTTAGTGTACTAAATAAATCCGAACCCTCCAGCCCATGCATGAGGCTTCAGTAACCGCAGCTCTAGATTTAATGCTACAGGGTGTAAAAATACAATTCTTTGAAAGGCTACAACAGAAAACTATTTACATCCCGTAATAAATAGAAATGTCAGAGGGGCTGTTCTGTTTTGATCATTTAATTACAGCAGACCTTATGGTAGCCGGTTCAGTAGCTCACTGGCCAATAAATTACTCTTATTAATGGGTAATCATTTTAAGTGGAATAACATTGCTGAAAACCCCTTCAAAAGTCTGAGAAGAATTTCAAATAAATCCACAATGCTTGGTTTTTCTTAACATTACTTAAGCCAAAGGTACCTAAACAACTATTAGAACCAAGCTTCAATAGTTTAGAGAAGATCATTTATTTTTCCAGCTTGACTGAGTCGCTCTAAACTGACCATGGACCCATTGTGGGATTCTACTGAACAGCAAGTTGTGCAGGAATAGATCTGACCAAATTTTAAAAAGAACCCCAACATCTTGTAGGAAGCCATACTTGAGCATGGTGCCACGGTGGCTTAGTGAGTAGCACTGTCGCCTCACAGCAAGAAGGTCCTGGGTTCGATACCCGCGTGGGGCGATCTCGGTCCTTTCTGTGCGGAGTTTGCATGTTCTCCCCGTGTCCGTGTGGGTTTCCTCCGGGTACTCC
>JAYDZG010000011.1:5636822-5647661 GCA_034509265.1 Microcambeva bendego
CACTATCATTGCCGAAATACTTCATGGATCGATGATCCATCAAGTGACCGAGAGTCGGCTGCGACTAATCGGATAATAAATCAGAAGTATACACATATAACACCTAATAAGCACAATTATTTAGTGCAATTGTTTAGTACAAAATTTGTGCTATTTGCCTAAACATTAAAAACCCTGGTTATGAACTACTGTGTGCTGAGTAAAATACTTTAAAGTGAACCGTTGACATTTCTGAACTATTATACTTGATGACTTTTTAAAAGTGAAACAAAGAATGACCTACGTGTGTGGTCCACCATGATTTCACCAGCTTTCTTTCTTTAAAGGAGTTCTTTTGAGCCAGGGCTTCTCACAGTGCACACTGGCTTCCATTTGATGTCGAATGTAAACCAGACAGAGAATGTAAAAATACACTTTATTGTTGTTTTGTAGATTAAGATCAAAAGATGTGTGGTAGCCTAAATTTCTCCAGCTGTCACAGAATGCATCAGCTCTACAGGACCTCCTCGGTGATGGTCCTGCTACTGAATCGTGAAGATCCTGCTTTAACAGTACGGCACACGTGGATTTGTCGTAAGGTTCGTAAGTCTTGTAGTTAATTACATTTATTTATAGTTACATTGTGTTTTATATTGATTCATGGCTGACTGGATCATGAATGACTTCCCACATTGATGTAAAAATGGTGTCATGATGTTTAAGTTTCCTAATGTTCACCTTGTCTTATTTTCCAACCTGGTTGAACAAATCTGTGATTGGTTAATTCCCCTAAATGTTTATTAGAACTGACTACTGACCGTAACTGCACTATACACCCTAACAGCAACAACCCTCATTTAAAGATCTACACTGGAAGGCTCTGCTCCTTTCCAATGTTTGTACATTTGGATTTTAATATCATGTTTTACACTTCTACTCATTCATAACAGGAAATGGCTATTCATCCGATTCATCAGTGCACAAGTCATGGACAATTTAGTGTCTCAAGTTCACCTCACTTGCATGTTTTTGGACTGTGGGAGGAAACTGGAGCACCCGGAGTAAACCCACTCGGATACGGGTGAACATGAAAACTCCAGAGAGAAAGAACCTGAACCTGGGGATCAAACCCAGTACATTCATACTGTGAGGCGACAGTGCTTCCCAATTATCCACTGTGCCATAATGGTGAAACATTAAGGGTCTCCTCCCGATCACATAGTGAAAAAAGCATTTGTTTTATTTATTTTTTTTATAAAAGCTTTATTCACAATTTGCCAGTGTGTTTTACTTTTGACCACAATAATGACTTTTTTTGCTTTTTATTGCATTTTACAAATTGACCGTTCCTAAAAAAGTAATTGTATTTATTTATTTATTAGAAGAGATTATTCACTTTAGAAACTGGGAGAACATGCAAACTGAAGAACAAAAAACCACCTGGACCACCCTGCCTGGTGATTGAACCTGAGACCTCACTGTGAGGCAACAGTGCTACCCACTAAACCACAGTCCTGCCCTTAGGATGATTAAAATCAGTTCAGTGGTCCGTCCAAATCGGGCTTAATTCAGCATTGATTTGCATAGTTTGTACTAAGGATGGAAGGATGCACCACGATTCAATTCATTTAAATAGAAGATGACGTTGTTCCAAAAAAAAACCAAATATTTAGGTAAATAAAATATAATACAATATTTTATTTGAAATAAATACATAAATAAAAGTTATAATCTGAATTTTATTTTATTTTGTTTAAAAGAAATGGGAAAATATCGTATCGCGAACCCTGTATCATGAATCGAATCGTGTGTAGAGCGTGTCGTTCCATTCTGTAGCTCCCTACCTCAGAAATTAAAGAGCATTTATTATTAAGATTTGCACAAATACAGTATTTTATTTTTTAAAAGAAATCATTACAATTTTAAATTGTTTCATTACATCCCTAGGTATGAGTATTAGTTTAGTGTTTTCTTAGCTAAGTCTGAAGACTGCAAAATTTAAGTGATGCTCTAATCATGTTTACACCCATTATAGATGAACAACAAGTCTGGGTTATTGATCATGGAGTTAGGCTCTTCATATTATGGCCACACGATGGCAATATCTGATTGGAATGGCCACATATATCTAATATTTACAAAAATGACTTCACAGGTTGATCAGGTTTGTATTTTTGACTACTTATCTAAAATGACAGAACTAAAGCAAAATGTGTCAGTAAGTTTTATCAGACTACAGTATTTGTATTGTTTTGTTATCCTATGGTATAAGAGTCTTTGGTAATATCCAGTAGCAGCTGATGCCTTAGTTAACAATTTAATGAGTGATCTCGTTCATGTACTTAGTTTTAAGAGCTGACCTGTCATCTCATTCCAGCAGGTGGAGTGGATATTCTAAAAGTGTTACCCTGTGATAGATTAGTGTCCTGTTTCCTTTAAGGATAGACCCCAGATACTATTATACTCATGATCAACGATACAAACTGAAGAGTACAAAAACTTTAGAAAATCGTTTGATGTATTAATTCACGTACATTTATTAACTTTAAAAATGAGCTGCACCTTATGACAGCTTGTACTGTATGTGCTTCACAGCAAAATGGTTTAGATGCTGTTAGAGGCTTGGTCAGCGATTTAATGCGTTTGTGTCTCTTTGTTTTCATTGACAATCTGTAAGTCGACGGACCCACCGCAACCCTGACCATGACACAATCCGTCCAGCTCGGCTCCACTGGATGGACGAAGATCTTAACTCCGCCCCTACGAGTTGCAAGTCAAATAGCTCCGCCTTCCCTCTACAAAAGGGGTCAGAATCGGTTCAGACGTGCGACTTATACACCCTATTTAGTGTACTACGATTATATAAGAGTACAATTTGAAACACGGTCTTTGTCGAGCTAGCGCTTGTCGCGCCTTCCAGTAACTCCAGAACACACAGAGCTGCAAGGCTGCAAGGCTGCAAGGCTGTTTCTTTAAAGAACTTGCTATTTAAAATAACGGATTATTAAACAACATGTCTACGGAAACGACGTCTTGTACGGGTTCCACTTTACTGCAGCCTCTCAGCGACATGGTAGATCTTCCTTTAGATCAGGTAAACTGCTGCTTTATTAAATATGGAGTTCGTGTGTGTTTAAAAATACACACGCTTTATATTAATGTTGATCACAGTTATGAAGTTATTGATTGAAACCAAACGATCTACACAAAGTAAGCATTCTTTCACCCAAACTCGTCTATTTAATAAGCTGTTGATGATGTACCATAGTGGTCATGTTTTTGACATGATGCCTGTTTGAGTGCATAGTTTAGTTAAGCAGGACACAAATATTACACATAATGTGAACATTATATACATTATTGATAGTGAAAGGTTGTTTTTGCAGCAGCACTCATGTCTCATTGGATTTACAGTAAACATTCATTCGTGGTTACTTACAGGATACAGTAACCAAGGAGCTCCTGGGTTGGATTCTCATCCTTTCTGTGTGGAGTTTGCATGTTCTCTGGTTTCCACGTCCAAAGTTAGATTTTGGACCATGTTCATGTTATAACATTAAGTATTGCATGCAGATGTTGGGTGCTGGTAGTCTCATCCAGTGGTGCTATTGCAGCTCCAAACTTTTTTGCACCACAGTTTCAAATGAAATATAATTTCACAGATCGGTGAGGGTTACAATAGCCTAGTGAGTAGGATGTTGGGCTATCAACCAGAGATTCACGGTTTAAATGCGACCCACTGTTGGGTCCTTGAGCGAGACCCTTAACACCGATCTGCTCCAGGGGCGCTGTACGATGGCTGACCCTGCACTCTGACCCCAGCTTCTAAACAAGCTGGGATGTATGAAGAAAGAATTTAATTGTACTGGACTGTATCTGTATATGTGTAATGACAAATAACGGCATTCATTCTATTCTAAGTATCTTCTCATTGCATCAAGACACTTCTCCCACATAGTTGTGATTGGTGACAATAACACCCAAAGAGGATTTAAGATGTTTAAATTTGTCTTGTAGAAATATCTAATTATGATTTTTTTCTGTGTAATAAATGACCCACGGATCAGTGGTTGAGGACCACTGTGCTATTGGATTCTGATTTTTTGATTGGGGAGGCCATAAAAGTCTGGCAGTGAAGAGATCTACACGGTACAGCTCTGGCATTCAACTATGCTGGTTTGTTTTGTGGCAAGAATTTTTTTTTTACATTAATTATCCACTTTTAGCTTTACATTCCTATTCTTGGGTGACTGGATGTGCAGTTCTGCTTTTGTAGCACAGCCTTAAGGTTTCACAAATACTATCCCGCTCACCGCAGTAGTTAAAAATAACTATGCGTATCAAAATGATACTTCAAGACCTTTCATTTCAAGGCATTTCTATCTTCATTACTAGCGGTCACTGGATATTTTTCACACCTGGCGATCAGCGGTTTGTGCCATACTCAAACTAGCCCAGCTGACTTCTATTCAAACCTCGGTCAGAACTCACTCATCAGGCTTCGACTGACTAAACACTACATATCACCAACATAGTCCATCCATCCCCCCTAGCAGAAACGTGTCTGCTGCCGACCCTGCCAGTTATGGCAAGTTTCAAAATGTGGAATTAAACATCTTGGCACTTGTGTAAAGACGAGATCCAGTGACTACAGTACAATGAAATTCTTTCTTTGGATATCCCAGATCGTTTGGAAGCCAGAGTGCAGTGTCCGCCATTGTGGATGAATTTCCTGATAGGCCTCCTTGGTGCCTTCACAGATGTTTGATTTCCTGTTGGGTCACTTCAACACGTTTGGAGACTTTGGCTATTGAGTTGTTTCAGTCTTAGTTTATGTTTGCTCTGAATGAAGTGTTTTTGAAGGATCATCCACCCCCTAATTCCTACCAGCCTTCAAGTCTCCTCTCATAGCATGATACCTCCACCATCATGTTTCACATTAAGGAATGCATGTCATGTCTTTGACTTGCTGTTTAACAAACTCGGAGTGGGCTTCTATAGGGCATCTACTCAGTGTTGTCTTGTGGTTCCATGAACACTTAAAGTCTTAGATATTGTATTTAGTAATTGACACAAAGTTTGTGCTTCCAGACTTCTTTTTTGTCCTTGGTTAGATGTTCTTATTTTTTATTTACTTTTTATATATGCACACAGAAACACCCTGGGTGGGGTGCCAGTCCATTGCAATTCACAAAGAAAGCAAATCAGTATCTCCAATTCAAGACTGCATGTGCACAATGGTTCTGTTTTTCGGACTGTACACATGGAAAAAATATAATAATAAGACAATCTTTTAAAAGTTTGAACATGTGTTTTTGGTTTTGTGGATTGCATAAAACAAACCTTAAGTGGTCACCAGTCATTTACAGTGACGATTAAACTATAATAATTAAATGAACAGTTGGAATACAATTATCATCCATTGGGCGGATACCATAGTGGGACCAGATTGTAAAGAGAAGAACAGAGAAAGCAAGATGTGTCGTTTGTGTTTCATGGGTCGCATAAAAAGCCCTGGGAGAGATGTGGGTCGTTATCTTCACTTACCGCCCACTTTAATTTATAATAAACAACATACTGTACTGGATATCCTCATCAGCCTGAACATTTACAAGACAGAAAGAATACGTAATTAGTTTTTCTGTATTAGTTATCACACTAACGATTTTAACCTCATTGTAGTGCTGGTAACTTTCGATTCCTTGGGATTTTACTCCTTGGTAAGATGAATCATGTCCCTACATAATCACTACAGGTTTGACAGCTTTACATCCATGCTGTAAATCTCTCTATTTCTCTAATTCTCTAATATTGCTGTAAATCTCTCTAAGTCTATCTCATCATTGTGTGATCTGTTGGATTTCGATGTGCTGAAAAAAACAATAAAAAGCTTAATATTAGCCAAGTGTAGCCTAGTGGTAGAGCTTTAGGGCTACCAACCAGAGATTGGCGCTTCACATAAGGGCTGGATGTACAGTTTTTAAGAAATACGAGATATAAAATGAGACAATAATCGATATAGTCTGTGTTGTGTCGCAATTATACTTCAAGATTTACCAGTTTGCCTTTCTGTTCTACTAATGTGTCTCTGCACAACTTCACACTGCCTCCTCCACCGCTTCACCTGTAGATGCACACAGGCAGCGACAGCATGGAGACTGATAAAGACACAACAGAAGCTATCTAAGAGGAGCTGGTTAGTAAAAAAGCTCAACAGACCATCATGCCTAACGCTGGATGAAGATGCTTTCTCATTCGTCAAGGTTTACTTTAAAACTTTCGCATCCCTAGCTTGTGTGTAAAAGACGGGGACGGAGCCCCGTATTTCTGCTGGTCTTCTTCGTTCTGCGTGTTTGTGTGCACGGGGTTGCCAGTTTGCAACAGTATAATCCCCAACATGCATAAAACCGTCCTGAACGACACCGGATGAGCCGATGACGTTGCCAGCCGTAGTTCAAATCCATGGGCGCCGTATGCATGTACGGCTAACCCTGCATTTTTACCCCAGCTTCCAATATATGGGGAAAAAAAAGAATTAAATTGTACTGCAGACATGGATATGTATTAATGGCAAATTGATTCGGTTCTAAACTAAAACCAGAACCTAGCACTAATTCACCCAATTATGTGTGACTGAGTCTAAAAGTTCCTTTTGATTTCCTGGGATTATTATCATGCTAAAAAACATTAGCATTAGAAGTATAGCATAGTTATTCTTTTCGCACGGTTCCCCTCCATAAAACTGTTTTCTGGTCTGCCTTTTATTTCCAAAAACATTTCTGAGCTCTCGGATCTAAATCTCGGCTCTGCTACCGGTCGACTGGACGCCCTTCAGCAGGCATGAGTGTCATAATGAAGCAGACACCATTTGCCTCCAGTCTGCTGTGTGCGATAAGACTGGAAAAAAGGGTGGGGCTTCGTAAGGACCTTGGTAGCCCAGGCCACAGTAGCTCTCCGTGAACCAATCCCACTTCAAGTGCATTAAAAGTGTAGTTGGTAAGCCCAAGCACATATCGGTCAAGCCACCCCTCTCCTTGGACACCACCAGGATCCAAAGCTGTAGCTTGGGTATTCTAATCTGGGAGAAAAAGCCAGTGTATAGTGCAAAAAGATCATCTTTAAACTGTTTATATACACTGTAAACTCTTCCAAGCTTCTTTTGTTTGTGAGCAGTACACTCATGTCGGCAAACAGGATCTGAGAACTGATTGCATCACTCGGTGCAATTTTTGGCATATTTTAATAGGGTTTAAGGGCATCATGGCCGATTTGTGCATACAACTTCCTTCTTCTGACAGTATTTTGAGTTTGGCGACTCTTTCTATACTAAGTCGTCTATACTAATCTCTTTCTAATCCTGTATGCATTATGTACAGGTGTACCGGCCTCTTACACTACAGCTGGCACTTTTAAATTATTTTCTACAACATCTTTTCCTTCCCTTCGCCTCTCCATTAATGTGCTTGGACACAGAGCTCTGTGAACATCCAGCCTCTTTAGCAATGACCTTTTGTGTCTTGCCGTCCTTGTGCAAGGTGTCAATGGTCTTCTATGGGACAACTGTCAAGTCAGCAGACCATTTAAAGACCTTTGCAGGTGTTTTGAGTTAATTAGCTGATGTCTTGTACCAGTTGTCTTCAATATTGAACCTTTTCACAATATTCTAAATTTCTGAGATGCTGAATTTGGGATTTTCATTCGTTGTCAGTTATAAAGATCAAAATTAAAAGAGAATTAATAAACATGTGAAGTACATCAGTCTGTGTGTCTGTCATTGTGCAGGTAGCTAAGAAATGGAAGTAGAAAATTGGAAAGGACTAAAAAGGGAAAAAAGAAAAAGAAAATGCCAGACACTGATTCCAAAGTGTTTTACTTAGCCTGATGCCCTCTTAAATCTCATCTAGAGATGCAGACGGAAAGGATGTGATGCAGCAGGGTAGTAAAAGAGCATAAATCATGTGTGACATGGGGTTCATTTAGACTGTTTTTGCTACATTTTACATTAGAAACAGGATCTGAAAGTGTGCACTGAAGGCACACACACTTCACATTTGATTGATGCTTCATGCAAATGATTGGAGATTGCCACATAAATGAGTATGTTGATGAAACGTCTGGCACACCGGCCACGTTGCTAAATGAGTCGTTTTGTTCGTTGGCTACCGGTAACCTTGCATCCTACAAATGTGGGATGAGTAATTCTTTAATTACTCGCTGTCATTATCCAAGAAAGGTTCGTCATGCCGTGCCAGTAAATGGCAGCAGATCTGTGAGGTTCTGCTTTCTGATTCGTAGCTTATTGATCCATATCGGACATCATTGTTGCTGTTGGATTGAAATGATACTGTAACACTAGGGTATGAATGGACCCACATGCGGAGATGTATTAACCAAAGTTTATTGATAATAAAACTCAAGACTAGACGCATATTCATTACATTTTCAGTGTTATATACATTGCAGATGCCTTTTATCCAAAGGGACTAACATTAGTCACAGTATACAGTGAACAATTGAGGGTTACGGGCCTTGCTCAAGGGCCTCACCGTAGCGACCTAGCAGTAGTGAGGTTTGAACCGGAACTTGCACCACTAGGCTACGACTGGCATATTCCAGTTGTTTGGAAGCTAAGGTCCAAGCGTAGATTCAGCTATTGTACAGCCCAATGCTCTACATACTAGGCTACTACCGTCACTTAATAATATTAATAATAATAATAATAATAATAATAATCTTACATACACCAGGCTAACGCTAATGTTCGAGATTAACAATGCTTTACTAATCTAAACAAAGAATGTAAATAAACTATACTAAACATAAACCCTATGCTAAACAAGAACTAAAAGGACTAAAAAGGACTAAGGACATACTTCATACACCTGTCTCATACACTCCATAATTAACACCCTCCCTAGGGTTGCCAGATTGCAACAGTTGGTCAGACTAGTGCTGGTGTAGATTAGTGCTGCTAATGTCATCAGAAGGATTCCAGACTCCGCCAGATACGCCGTCATCCATCTCCAAGACATAAAATCAGAATGTAAGTTGAGTATCAGGGATTGTGGATGAATAAAGCAGGTGGGTCGGAGGAGTTTTTTTAAAAAGCCCGTTTAAGTAGGCAACACACCAACACAAAATACATGACATAACTATGGCAACCGAGGTTGTTTAGGTGAAAAGATAAAAGAAAATGTCCAGATTTGCTCCAGATTTGTGTTGCGGTGCGTCCATCCAACCACGTGGTGATCATACATCCTGGCCATAGTGCACGGTGTGGTTGAACTCGTTGTTTTACTCACTCACATGCAAATGGGAACAGGAATGCACCCAGACATCTCCACCCACACTTTGGAATGTTGAGAGACGGTGTCGCAGTGCTATGATACTTACTTTTCTCTCCCCTACATGGGAACCAAAAAACGAAGAATGCTGCTATAAAGCTGTTGCAGTTTTAACACTGAAGCTACTGCTTGAGCTTTTACCACGTTCCTGTTTCCTTTGGGGGGGAAAGGACTGGACAGGAACCGAATTAAAATGTGCTTCCATGTCTACTTCAGGTAATGATGCCCTGCAGTGCTGCACATGCCAATGAGTATCAATGTCTCACACTCGACAAACATAACTCACTCAAACGTCCTGATAAAAAGCTTATCTGCCATCATATACGTGACTCCAGCTAAGCTTCTGTAGTAAGTCAGACGCTTCATCAGTCAGATATGTCACACTTGACATAGGAACTGTTTTTAAGCAAGAAAGTCATTTGTGTATTTTAAAATTTCCAATTTAGTTGTGCCCATGTATCCTGATCGCTTCCACTTCCGCTTTATCACTTTAGACCTCCACTTGTGACTGACGAGACCTTTGACTAAGACATTTTCACCAGCACGAGGAGGGTTTATATAGGGATCAGCTTTGTGTACAGAGAGTCGGTTAACATGACCATGGATATCATGATCCAGGCATCCATAGAGGTCGTAATTATGATCAGTTATGAAGAATCCCTTTCCGGAGCATTCCCAGCAAACCAGTCACTCGTCGTTCATATAAGCACCCAGCCTGCTCATAGCAGAGCTGATAGTTGATGTGTTTTACTACTGCACCATTCGAGCATGCAATATCCTTTTCTTTTGGTCAAACCCACTAACAACAGCAGCAAATGCAGCAATTTGCCGGTGTAGGGTTTGGAAAATTCCTTAATTCGATTTTGATCCAGGCACATTGCCTCCTAATTCCTTGTTGGGATGTGAACTGTTATATTTGCTCTGAACGAAAGCAATCCCTGCCAGGTCCTGCGTTGAGGGCGTTATCAGGTGTAACAAACAGCTCTGTCATGAAGCAGAATCTGTTTAAATATAAAAGCATCCAAGGTTCACACGAGCATAGTCTTAAACCCGGCTTCGTTTTTTGTCTTTGGTATGAATCAAGCTGAGCTTTTAAGTCTTCAATACCCATGCTTATGCCGGGCAGGCTTGACTACGGATCGCGTCAGCTGTGTTCCAGCAGCTTCTAATTCGAAACTATTTCTGGATGGTACTTTGATTACATCTGACCCTCTGGGTGACATAATTCGGACTTGGCTCTCAGATTAACTGCTTTGTGATCAGTTTACTCCTAATAACTTCTGTGATAACATGTTTTATGGTTTATTGGCAGACAAGTTTGGTTGGGAATAGACCATACCAAAAGTGGGTGGGATATTTTGGACGCTGTTCAAGGGCCCAGGTTTGCAGCCCAGGGTGTCTTTGCTAGAGCGTGGTGATCAGTGCAGGAACCTTCATTTTATGGGGAGGGGTGGAGAAAGCAATGGCAAACTACTCCACTATCATTGCCGAAATACTTCATGGATCGATGATCCAT
>JAYDZG010000011.1:5702205-5713372 GCA_034509265.1 Microcambeva bendego
TGGATGGATGGATGGATGGATGGATGTAATGTATGTATGGATGGATGGATGGATGGATGGATGGATGGATGGATAGAGACAGACAGACAGACAGACATATCTATCTGTCTGTCTATCCAATTTTGGTGACATCATCAACATACTTCTGTTTGCACTGAACTTTATATCGTCACTACAATTTGATTCTGTCTGTGAGGTTCTTGGTCAGCTCCTGCTCCACCTCCACTTCCTCACCCCACCACATGAAGACAAAGCAAACCGATCTCACTGGTCTTCTTGTCCAGTCATTTTCGGAACCTCCGCATCTACTCCAGAAGCGAAGCAATCTGAACACACTTCCTGCGCCGCCGAGTGACGTCGACGTGGGTGGAACCGGCCTACACTCCACTCGAGTGCTAGATTCTCTCAGGTTAACTCATAATAGCAGGTGGTTTGCAGAGCTGGGTAATTGGCATGCAAAACCGTGGTTCAGCAAATAACTGGGTGATGACATCCAACGTATACACACCCTGAAGATCTCACACAAAATGCAGCATAGTGTACCGAGCACTTCATTCAGCATTGCTTCCTTAGCGAATAGGCACCCATGACTACCTGGTATGATCAACTGGTACGTCCTTAATCTTTTCAGCAATGGGCAAAAAAGCTATGCCGTCCTCGCCGTTTCTGAGTGATGGGGACTCCCTACAGACTTCTGTAAGAATAAGTTCTGTTTTCTTCTTCTTAGGACTGCTGGACTGCTTTGATTTCAGCCTCGAAGGACGGTCACGTTGAGGTGGTGAAGGAGCTGCTGGCCAATAATGCCAATGTGGAGCACAGAGACATGGTAAATAAATGACAAGCTTTAGTATATACTCCTCTATAATTGATTACTCTAGGCGACTCTGTGTTGGGAATGTTCGCTACTGTTTGGTTTAGTAATGAGCCCTCTTGTTTACTCAACATGTCTTCATTCATTTATGATTTTACAGCTTACAGCTGACCAAACTAGGCAAAAAGAAGCAGCATTGTTTTATTCGATTCAAATTCCTATTCTAGTTTAGGGAAAAAAATATGCTACTTATTTTTGTTCATCACATACTTAGACATTTTAAACTAAAGTGATCATTTCGAAGTGGTCTTTTTTTTTCTCAGGATGAAATGAGACTTTAACAAACTTATTTTTGTGCTAATTAGGAAACATTCTCTCTTTTTTTTGTACGTTTCGAGTAAGTGTATCTGTAATACACTGAAACCGCAATAGAAGAAACAAGAAAGGTGTACGCTAGTATGATCCGAATATTCAATACAGCACAAAGGTCCACAAAAGTTCTGAACATGCACATTAGATGAACAGCAAAATCAGAAATTTCATTTACCGGTGTGGGAGATCCAATGGGATGGTGGTCACATCACAAATTTGCAATATCTCTTGTGGTTTATTTGTTTCGTTTCTGAAATAAAAGGGTGGCCTGGATTACGGCCTGGATCATGTACAGACAAAAGGCAGAGAGAAAAGAAATCAATTTTGGAACACAGTGCTTAAACAAGCGAAAGTAACATCAATATTATCGTGTTGATTAATATTAGGATTTACGATTATTAGTAATATCGAATATTAAAAATAAATGCAGGTAGTAGCTGCACTGTGGCATGTTTTGTTGAGAAGGTCCTGTACTGCAGCACCCATCATGGTGACTGTCTGTAGAGTTTTCTGTCTTCTGGACACCTCCAAAAACATTCTTTCATTGCATCCATTTCCTCTGACCTCCGACCCGCAGATATCCAAGTGTGGTATTTATTTGTAAAATCTTTTCCCACTGCTACATGTTGTTGCACATGATCATGAAAAATAACCACGTCGTGTCATTTCTCCTCTGTATGAGTGATTTGAATATCAGCTCAGCTCCTGTAATATCAGAAGACATCCAGTCCTCTCTCTATATGATCTCATGTTTTCCAAAACACGCTACAGCTCCTGCCTGAATCACCTGAGATCAGATACGTTAAGATTCTCTTTTCTTCTGCGTCTTCGTTCTCAATTCGCAGCTTATCGTGATTATATGGATCACGCAGGCTTTACATGAGTGCTCGACACATTTTGTTTATTATGTCCTATAGGTGTGTTTTCTGAGAAAGTGCATCGTGGAGCCAGCTTGACGGTCACACGGTGCTAATAATAACATTCTGCACTAAACCTGCAATCTGAGTAACAGTCTCAGGCAAAGTGTGTTTAGAAAAACAACAGTTGCAGGGACTCTATTAGAGACATTTACATTAGCACATACTGAAGCACTCGACTCAAACTATGCCAGCTCACTACCTGTCGGGTGGTCGGGCTTCTATATGGACAACATTGGCTATGTCTGGGTTAGGCCGTGTGTCCCATTTTTGGATAAAAGGACCAAGAGTTAGGAAGGGCATCCGACATATAAGCGATGCAGACCAGAATAATACCAATACGAAATTGCTGAAAGAAAAATTTGCTGTGTTTGTGTGTGCTTCGTAGGGTGGCTGGACCGCTGTTATGTGGGCGGCGTATAAGGGTCGTACAGAGGTCGCCCGTCTGCTCCTGGAGAAAGGAGCCGGCCCCAACACCACTGGACAGGTACATGAAGTCACACTATAAAATCCACAATTAAAAACGAGGCAGCAAACTTACCTCCATGTGTCGTGATGGCACCCAGAGTAGAGAGTAGAGCTGTCGCAAGAATACTATAGTTGGTTCTATTTGGTTCTCGTTTCCTGTAGTACCAGAAGTACCGGAGGTCTCGCAGATCTCCCAGACCACACACTAAAGTCATAATGAGCTGAGAAAGCTAAAACAAGAACACCAGCAGGAATCGTAGTGAGCTGCATTACTCCCTCGCTGTTTAACTAGTGAGCGTTCTATTAAGTCATCGCTTTATAAATCAGGTTTTTCGAGCGGTCTATCAAGGTAGCGATTACTTCGCGTTTCATTAGCTTTAGTATCGTACCATTCAAATCAATGAGACCAGCGTTAGCTACGAACGGCTACCGAATGCTTAAACTTCACTGCCGAGCTTGGAATTACAAATGAATCTACTCGTACACATTTATACACACTAAACAATCTTTTTATTAACTAATTTATTCACACTGAAAACAATGAGCATCTGATTTAGTAGGCTGGATTATAAGGCGTCTAATCCAGGTAGCATACTAATAGTAGTAAATACAACAATATGCTATAAAAAAAATTGTGTTTTTTTATTGGCACAATATAGTTTTGTTTTATCTTTATTACTTGAACAAACAAGGTATTAACTAAATTGCACTTTTTTGCTGGAAAAAGACTTTTTAAATGATGACGTACATTCATTTTTTTTTCTTCTTCATGGTATCGAATTTTAGTGGTATTGGTACGAACTTACATTACATTCCTAGAATAGAACATGAAAAACATGTGACTACTTCACATTCGCATCTCGATTCCTGTATTCTTTCCTTGCAGCCGTCGTCTTGCACTTATTTATTTATTTCATAACGTTAATCAATAAACAGCAAATTGCATATTACATTAGAGAAGGCCGGTTTCACGGTTTCGCTTACCAATGATTAACGTTAAGCTCTGTGTGATTAATACATGTCTGCTTTTTGTCCTCCTACAGTACAGTGTTTACCCCATCATATGGGCCGCCGGTAGAGGCCACGCTGAAATCGTCCGACTTTTATTGCAACACGGCGCTAAAGTCAACTGCTCAGACAAGGTGACCACCACCATGACCCTCACGCTAATGTTGCTGACGTCTCAAAGCTCAGACATTCGGGTTTATTGGTGTAAACAAAGTCTTTCTGATTCCCTAAGCTACTGTGGAAATTTGCACACATGATCATGAAGAAAAAATCATTACTCTGTGTTTTTCAAACCCGCTGCCACTTGATTATGGTCACTTCATAGGCATCAAAAACGTAACCAATCAAGAATGAGCTTAGTTGTTTCTGCGGCTCCCATTAAGGGTTCGTCTCAGTGTATCGTGGTCATACTGACACAGCCCTCCCTATTTATTCGAGCTTGGGACCGGCATTACAATGCGCCGCTTTATGCATCCTAGTAGCTAGGGACCTATAGGACAATTCAGTGTCTTTAATTAACATGACTGTATGTTTTTGGACTGTGGGAGGAAACCGGAGTTCCTGGAGGAAAGCCATGTGGACACAGGTAGAACATGCAAAGTCTTTACTGGTGTAAAGCTACCTGCTAGGCCTGGGTACAATGCAGTAACACACCCCAGACTGACCTCTCCAAAGATATCACCTAACATGCCTGGATGTCACTGCTTGGATTTAATCCTTGTATGATGTAGAGCTGTACCACCTGAGAATATTATTATTATTATTATATTCACATATTTTTAGTTTGTATTTAAACCCAAGTGTCTGACTCTTTGGTCCAGTAGTTCTGATGTAATTCTGTATATCATGTTCTGTCCTTTCCTTGGTTATCAGTATGGCACTACAGCATTGATCTGGGCAGCAAGGAAGGGCCATTATGACTGTGTAATGCACCTATTGGAGAATGGTGCCAACGTGGATCAGGAGGGAGCGGTATGTGTGCATGCAATTCATACTAAAGTTGTTTTAAACCCACAAGAGTATTAACGTTGCTTTTAACCCATAAGAGTATTAAAGTTGTTTTAAACCCACAAGAGTATTAATGTTCTTTTTAACCCACACTGCTTAAAACTATTACCAATGTTCAGCTTAATAACATCTTAATAACTATACTGTACTGGATGGATCTTGGATGTAGTATCCAACCACCCACCCATCCACCAACTTCCATCCATCCATTCATCCATCCAACCCCACCCAACCATCCATCCAACCCCAACCACCCACACATCCATCCAACCCCACCCAACCATCCATCCATCCAACCTCACCCACCCATCCATCCAACCCCACCCAACCATCCATCCATCCAACCTCACCCACCCATCCATCCAACCCCAACCTCCCACACATCCATTCAACCCCACCCACCCATTAATCCACCCATCCACACCCATCCATCCATCCAACCCCACCAACCCATCCATCTAATCATCTACACCCACCCACCCACTTTCTGACACCATCCTCCATATTTATCTGGGCTTGGGACCCAAATTACAATGTGCAGCATACTGGCTAGGTACCTATAGGTCAGTGACTTCAATTAATCTGACCACATGTTTTTGGACATCCATCCAACCCCACCCATCCATCCATCCATCAACCCACCCGTCCACTCATCTGTCCATTAAATTTTGTTCATGGATAAACCCTTTTATTTACAAGCTACTCTAAATGTACTATATTATTTATATTTATCTATAACTAATTTGAAAAGTTTTTATTTCTATGTTTGTCAGAATTCCATGACCGCTCTGATTGTGGCTGTACGCGGTGGCTACACCGTGGTAGTGAAAGAGCTGCTGAAGAGGAACCCCAATGTCAACATGACCGATAAAGACGGCAACACTGCACTGATGATTGCTGCCATGGAGGGGCACACCGAGATAGTTCAGGACCTGCTGGATGCCGATACCTACGTCAACATCCCTGACCGGGTAAGACCCAGCTCTCATATACTGTAGCTTTCATGATTATTTCACATGACTCAGACTCACTGATCAACATGCATTCTTAACCGAGGGGTCTGGAAATGATCCAAGGTTACGTATGCTGATTTTTAAAATCAATAATGTGTTAAGATTTGCTTTGTATTCTGACTTACGTGTACCGCGTGTGTATTGTAGAGTGGAGACACAGTTCTGATAGCAGCAGTAAGAGGAGGTCATGTGGAGATCGTCCGAGCTCTGCTTAATAAATATGCCGACATAGATGTGAAAGGCCAGGTACCTTTTCTCACGTACATTTTAATGTCCCTCTGTCTCAGCCTGTCTGGCCCACTTTTCTCTTTAGCAGGTGTAACTTTTCATGCAAGAAATTCCACCACAATTTAGCCAGAACAGGAATGTGCGTATGTTTCAAGCTCTTCCATCATCAGTAGATGAAGCTACTTCCATTAATTATTGATTGACTTAAATGTGTTGGTACCTGTTTCCAGTTCAGTTTAATTCCTGTTAAAATGTAGAGGTCTGACTTTGTTCAACTTATTTATTGGAACAGGACAGCAAGACGGCGCTCTACTGGGCTGTTGAAAAAGGCAACGCTACCATGGTTCGAGATATCCTGCTTTGTAACCCTGACACAGAGGCTTACACCAAGGTAAAGACAATCAACGTCACTTTCATGTAGTCTGCAATAGGGTTATTCGATTCACTCAAAATAGAAACTTGAAATATTATGAATTAAATGACACAGAACCAGTGAGTCCTGCATTTGAATTGGAAGCTACTGTAGGTGTAACCTGTAGGTGGCAGACGTAGCTAACATAGTGGCTTGTGTACTCTGGATGGTTGGATCATCACTTTATTTTGTTGGGATGAAGGTATTCAGTCATGTAGAACACGGTCTATAAAACCATACAGGTGGCACGGCGGGATCTTCAGCTACCACACCAGCACCGACATTCTGAACACCCCGGTTTGACTCTCTGCTCTGTCTCTGACGCTATCGGGCTTTAAAAGAGAATAATCAATGACCAGATTCAGTTCATGGTGTCTCCTGGAACGCTGTGCAACACCCAGCTTAGCAGATCGAGGCACCTGTGCAGAAAGCATTTGAGTTCACATCTAACATCTGGAGCACTCGGGTGCAGCATTGTTTGCTTATATGATGCTTATTTATAAGCATTTATAATTTATAATCTTAGTTATAATATCAGCTAAACGTCTTTCATTGAAAGATGGCTACCACAGCATAATACATCAGGTTTCACTCATGTCAGCATTTGATCTAAACAGGATGGTCACAAATGAAATATCTAATAACTGCATAGAGATATCTCTTTAAAACACTTTCAAATCATGTCAAAATGTGTAGAAATGCAAACTAGACTAAACCTGCGCATGATAAGTAGCCCTGTAGTTTAACAGCACGTGTGTGTATTGTCTTGAGTTTAGGAGGGAGAGACTCCCCTCATTAAAGCCACCAAGATGAGAAACATTGAGATAGTCGAGCTTCTTCTTGACAAAGGAGCAAGAGTTTCTGCAGTGGACAAGGTAACCAAGAGCTTTGCTATTTTTGGAACATGAAATATGTAGGTCAGATGGGTTTTATCGCTGGATAATGAAGGAACGTGGTGGGCTTTCAGAAAGGAGACACGGCCCTGCACATCGCCATAAGGGGGCGCAGCAGGAAGTTGGCCGAGCTGCTTTTGAGGAACCCCAAAGACGGTCGTCTGCTGTACAAGCCTAACAAGCAGGGAGAGACGCCCTACAACATTGACTGCACGCACCAGAAGAGCATCCTGACCCAGATCTTTGGTGCTAGTGAGTGTTGAAGTCTGTGAGATGGAAAAAAACACACATTAATTTGGGACAAGTCACAATCCTGGCGCCGTATTTATCAAGCGTCTTAGAATCACTCTGCTAAAATAATTTCTTCACTAAAAGCTGCACTTAAAAATTAGTCATCAAGCGTCTTACTCCCACTTTTAGTGAAGTGTAGTACTGAATCTTAAGTGTCTCCCAGAGCTGAATTCCGACATCACTATACACTATACACACAAACAATTACTAGCAGATTTTTTCTCTCTTTCAGATTGTTTAATACCAAAAGAAATTCTAGCGTTCACCAGATCAGCAACTTTCAGTAAATCCCAAATTCAAAAGGCACTTTTATGATCTATTTTAGAGCACCTGTCTCCTACGGAGTGTGACGGCGACATGCTGGGTTATGATCTGTACAGCAGTGCTCTTGCTGACATTCTGAGTGAACCCACCATGCAACCACCCATATGTGTGGGCCTGTATGCTCAGTGGGGCAGCGGCAAGTCCTTCCTACTCAAGAAACTAGAAGGTGAGTTTAGTTCTCATCGAGTACAAAAGCAGGCGTAGCCGACTGTACCAGCAGCGATTAACTTGTCTGTATTTACCCTGGTATACTGTTTAATAAACTCATTTCCTTATCCTGTTTTTTTTGTTATTTACAGATGAGATGAAGACGTTTGCCGGCCAGCAGGTGGAGCCATTGTTCCAGTTTTCTTGGTTGATGGTTGCACTGACACTGCTGCTGTGTGGGTCAGTGGCTGTGATTCTGGGCTTCTCGGTTGACCCCAGGCTT
This sequence comes from Microcambeva bendego, assembly GCA_034509265.1. Lineage (NCBI taxonomy): Eukaryota > Metazoa > Chordata > Actinopteri > Siluriformes > Trichomycteridae > Microcambeva > Microcambeva bendego. The sequence goes on from JAYDZG010000011.1 coordinate 5,710,381, forward strand.
GCCATCGCTGTGGCACTCAGCCTGCTGGCTCTGCTCTATATCTTCTTTGGTAGGCACCATGAAAGTTCAAGTCCAATTCACGGTCAAATTCTACACATGTGCTGTTTACTAAAGGTTTTAGAGTTTAATAAATAAAAATATTTATGGCCAAATACGATTTTGGGAACACTATCATTACAGTCATGACATTCAAGCAATTGAGGGTTGTTAAGGCCTCACTAGTAACCCTTGGTGGGGCTTTATCCTGACTGGATGTAGTGAGATGGTTAACAGTTCATTTCTCCCCAAAAGAAATGTAGTACAATATATGTTTTTCCTATAATAACATACGTATATCCTATGGGTATACAATATATAAATTCAAGTTTATAACACATATGAAATACACATGATAAAATGATCGTACATGTACAGTATATAAAAATAATAATTAAAGAGTGTGTTCATACATATTACCTTATGTGCAATTGTATTAACATGGCATGGTTAGCAAATAGGCTGAATGACTACCTATTAACAATAAAGTTATTTAATCTTAACTTAATAGAAAACCTGTGGTAATAAATGCTAATGAATGAGGCTTAATAATGTTTGGTCTGTTTTTAATAATTGTGAGATGAATCTAATTGAATCAAAAGCGGATCGTCGTCTTACTTCACTCATCCGTGCCGTTGTTCGTTCCATGCAGTGTTGGTGTATTTTGGAGGGCGCAAAGAGGGTGAGAGCTGGAGCTGGGCGTGGCTAATAAGCACCCGGCTGGCGCGCCACATCGGCTACCTGGAGCTGCTTCTCAAACTCATGTTCGTCAACCCGCCCGAGCTGCCCGAGCAGACCACCAAAGCTCTGCCTGTCAGGTACAGAACAACACACAAGGAAAGACCGCCTGTTGTAGTCTATTCTAACAAAAGTGACGTCACGGTTCAATAATTGGTCGGTTGGCTTTTAGGTTCCTGTTCACGGACTATAATCGACTGTCCAGTGTGGGTGGCGAGACCTCCATGGCTGAGATGATCGCAACACTGTCCGATGCATGTGAGAGAGAGTTCGGCTTCTTGGCTACCAGGCTCTTCAGGGTGTTTAAAAATGATGAGACGCAAGGTTTGTTTAACATCGCACTTTGAACTCAAACTGGTGATAATGACGCGCTTTTTTCTGGATGTACTGGTGTCACAGAGCAATTCAATCCATCCCTTCACATCAGCACTGTTGGCATCTGCGTCTTTTCCCCTCCTCAGGAAAGAAGTGGAAGAAGACGTGCTGTGTCCCGTCCTTCGTTCTCTTCGCGCTCACTTTGGCGTGCCTGGTGACTGGGATGGCCCTGCTGGCCATATTTAAAGTGAACTCCGCTAACGTGACCGTGAAGGCGGTGCTGGTAGCAGTGGCCAGCGTGGTGGGTCTCGCGCTGCTGTTAAACTGCAGAACCTGGTGGCAGGTAGCTGACTCGGTACTGCGCTCACAGAGGAGGCGGTTACACAGCGCTGCTAACAGTATGCACAAGCTCAAGAGCGAAGGCTTCATGAAGGTGAGTGCGGCGACGTCCAGCAACACCAGATCTCAGTGGAGAATCCATTCATGTCAATGATTCTTTCAAGATGAATCATATTCGTTTTTAAACAGCAGCGGGTCCTGATGCCGCTATATATTTTTTAACTAGTTTTGCAACTATTCCCCAAAATAAAAGGATGTCGATCGTTTCAATTATTAAAAGATAATTACAAATACTTTACTGTCCTTGTTTTTTCTAACAAAAAATAGTCACATGAAACAATTCAAGGTTATAACAAAAAAATACTATTCAATGTAGAATACCTTTATTTGTCATTACACATATACAGATGTACAGTACAACGAAATTCTTTTTCTTCGCATATCCCAACTTTGAAAGCCGGGGTCAGAGCGCCATCGTACGGCACCCCTGGAGCAGTGAGGGTTAAGGGTCTCGCTCAAAGACCCAACAGTGGTTGCCTAGCAGAGCCGGGATTTCAACCCCCAATCTCTGGTTGATAGTCCAAAGCTCTACCCACTAGGCTCCCACCATCCCATTCAGGGGAGAGCGCGAACGCAGTCCCCCACTATCAGAAATTATGCAGTCGAGATTCCCACATTTGAGGAATTCGCAGGGGTCAGCACAAACGGAGTGCAATGGCTGAGCCTCACCCTGGGTGAACCTTCTTGATCATGGTCTCGCCCCAGCCAGGTAAGTATAGTCAGCGCGTAAAAATCATGTAGGCTGTATAAAGTGAATTTTGTGTTCATGTATAATGTGTGTATGAATACAGTTTAGCATGAATACAGTTCACGTGTTTTAGTTTTGCGCTTGGCAGTCGTATCCTAGCGGATAATGTACTGGACTTGTAAACCGAAGACTGCTGGTTCAAGTCTCATCACTGCTAGGCTGCTGCATTTGGGCCTTCAGTTAGTTGCTCAAGATGAAGGCATCTACTAAGTGGACTAAATGGATCAATTTCATTTGCTAGGTACTGAAATGTGAGGTGGAGCTCATGGCAAAAATGGCGAAAACTATCGATGGGTTCACACAGAATCAGACCCGCTTGGTCGTCATCATCGATGGGCTGGACTCCTGTGAGCAAGATAAAGTGCTGCAGATGCTCGATACGGTATTGTAGCGTGTGTGTGTGTGTGTGTGTGTGTGTGTGTGTGTGTTCACTGATCAGTTTAAGATTCCAAATTTCCTCCTGTTCCATGTCTTACTGAAATGCACAAGCAGGATCTCTCTCTTTCCCTCGCTCTCTGTCAATGGTAAACACTTTCATCAATCTATCATTAGTGTAGTGGAAGCACATACTGTAGATATCAGAGTTCAGCGCAGAAAGTTCAGATTCCTCTTTCCAGACTGGACTAATAGAATTTCCTTCAGCCAAACGTCATTATTTGGGGATTTAATCCTCTCGTGTTGGCAGCATTCTCTGTGCTAATTAAATCCTCCCTATTCCAGAGCACCTGAAACCTCAAAGACCCCATTATGGCCCAT
>JAYDZG010000011.1:5786462-5799651 GCA_034509265.1 Microcambeva bendego
GAAATACTTCATGGATCGATTATCCATCCAGTGTCCGAGAGTCGGCTGTGACTAATCGGATAATCATCATCATCATAATATACTTCATATGGATAGATTACAATTATTGTGAAGAGGCTTGTCTGTGAACCAGATGGACTGTCTTTAATTATTATTCACTGACCAGATATAACATGACAACTGACAGTTGACGTGAGCAACACAGATTAACCTGTTAATGGGTGGTATATTTTAGACAACAAGTGAACCTTTTATCCTCAAAGTTGATGTAGTCATTTTTACAAGGGTCAAATTGTGATGGCTAGGTGACAGAGCATCTCCAAAACTACAGTTCCTGGTCTGCAGTCGTCAGTATCTATCAAAAGTGGTCCAAGTAGGGAAGACTGGTAAGCAACCAGCAAACAGAGCTCATTGATACATGTGGGGAGAGAAATCTGGTCCATGTTGGCTGTTCCAAAGGACGAGCTACTGTAGCTCAAACTGTTGAAGAAGTTAATGATTGTTCTGATTGAAATGTGTATCGCAGTATATTGGGCAGCAAAACTCAAGGGGACTAACTCAATATTAAGAAGGTGGTCATGATCAGTCTAAATTCACAAACAAATGTACAGTTCAATGGGTTTCTCACATATTGGGATACACACTTATCCCAGCTTCTTCTGAGTTGTAGCATGTATAATATATAGGGTAACATATAGGGTCTTGTACTGTTGACAAGCTTCTCTGAAAACATTTGCTGCATTTACCACCTGACAGGAATGGCATGTATCTCACCTCTCCCCACCATTTTCCCATATCGAAAGAAATTACAGCTTTGAGGCATATAAAGAAAAGTGTCTCCTCAGTATGGGTGTCCATCTGTCTCCAGGAGCTCTGCTTCCTGTTCCCTGCAGCACAGCCTGTTCCTACTCTAATGCTGCCAGAAGGCCACAACTGCTGTCACCAAACTCTGAAACACTTTAATGCAATTATGAGGACCATGTGCGCTTACTTTAACCTTTGTCAGTGTTTCCAAAAACATGTTTCCTTGCTTGGCACTAATCTACACTGGCAAGGGCCTTTGGGAGTAGGAGTGACAGTTTCAGTTCAGTCCAGTTATGCACAAATATGTAATGTTTCAGAAATGACCAAACAAACTGCTGCTGTGCATTAGGAAAGCTATTGTTCCTGGTATTCTTTTTCATTCTTTGTAGTTTGTGATCAGCAACAAATATCACTCATGCTTTAAGGCACCGGAGCTGCTTCTCCAGCAGGTACTGATTCAATTCAAAACTGTTGGTGGTCCTTGGAATAAATTTAATCTTCTCTATAAAATGACTTTGCCAAAAGAACACTGTTATATTTACATTCAAGTAGTAGGGTAGAATAAGTCCTATTTATATGTACATATGCAAGTAGGCATAGGCAAGTTTATTTCGATAGCACCTTAAAGCTGTAGTTTTTAAAAGTGTGTCTGACCAAAGTGATGTGTATGCTAAGTAAAACAAAAATACAAATAAATCCTACAGTACCATGAAAAACATGATACCTAAAACATAATGCAAATTAAAATGATTAATTTTGTGACACCCCTACCCAGGCAAGTTATCTTATAATGTTGGAGCAGCTTTTCAAAGGCTTGCTCACCACTGCTCTTAGCTTAGACTGTTATGTCACTTGGTTACCAGACCTTGGGGCTTTTGGCCCAACTTGCAAAAGCTCTGTAATGTATGATGGTGCTATTTTGTTTGTTTATTAGGATTTTAACATCATGTTTTACACTTTTGGTTACATTTGGTTACACACGATTATTCATTACTCAAGGTTACTCATGGATGCACTTATACACAGGTGTCACAGTGAAGAGTTTAATATAATTTTATCTTAATAGTGTAGCTAGTGTAAACCAGTACCATTTTAAATCTATGCGTGGACAGGCAGAGGTGAGAGAAACAAACTAAGCTATCATATCCAGAGAGTGATCGATTGCTTCTATTTTTCATTTTGCTACATGACTGAGGCAGCGTGTTGGGCATGCGACATCAGTGGCCGTCTGTTTCAAGATGTTCTTCCCTCTGTTATTTGTATAAGAAGTGCAGAGATAGGTTTATCTATACTTCCCTACCATCTGTTTAGTGGACATATGGGCTGCCATTAAAGGAAAGGAAAGAATGTATGCTAGCTGGACAAAGAAAGACTATCATCGTTCATCTTTTGTGTTTTTTTATTTACTTTGTTTTAACTGTGGCATTTTCATGAAAAAAAAATTCTATGCACTCAAGGGTTGTAGTTTTTTCCCTCTGATTAATGGTGAGGCTTAAACCAAGGTCAGACGTTAAAAATGAAGGTTAAAACTAATTTTAAGAAGGAAATATCCAAACATTAAATTGTATAATTTTGCTTTTACTTAAACTTAGTATGTAATCAGCAGCAAGATCGGCATAATACAGCATTTATAATACTTTGGAATTTATAAAAGTAAAAGTTCTATGATCAGTAGTGCATTTTACCTGGGAACCAGCAGCATTTTACCTTGGGATTCAATTAAATAGCTCAAAGATTGTGAGTAGAAAAGAGTTTTAGTGTTGCCTGAAGAGAAGGATCACACATAAGTGCTGTGAATGCGATATAAAAAAAAATCTACCATAGTTCTGTGGCAGCATTCTTCTAATACATTAACATGACTGCTGCATCTACATTATATAAGTAATTATTGATTAAGTATTAGTTCACATTTCCCCACAACACCTAGGCTGCTATCATGAATGGTTTTATTTTATTGATTTATTTTTAATGTTTTATTTTGCATGTTCTCAGCAGCTCGACTTCCACAACAGCATCATCTTAATTAATCTACTCTCATATCAGTTGTCAATCAGTGATTTTTGTGTTTCTGTGTATCATTTGATTACATATGCGACACTTTATGATTATATATAAAGAACGTTTTAGTGGTATAGTTTGTTCTATAGCTACCTGTTTTACTGTAGTCCTATTATTAAATGTGCATATGAAATGTGTGATGTGAATTGCCACGCTAACCATGTCATGTTGATGAAGGTCATGGGGCTCAAATAATTTGTAACATAGGTAGGATTAATATGCTACAGGTATAATGTATTACTTACGCGATATGTGATATGGGCAGTGCTCTTCAGCATTTCGGGCACATGGCTAGTGTTTAAGAGCTTGTTGATTTAAGATCCACTGCGGCCAAGTTTCCTCACTGAAGCCTCAAGCAAGTTCACAATGTTTAAGCTTACTTTTAAGGAACCATTTTCAAACACAAGAGTTACAATGAATATATTTGTTTTGCACCTGAAAAAAAAGGTTTATTTTAGTTAATATTCCTCCACCTGCAGTCTGGTATAATTAAGTGTACTAATGATAGAGGGCATTTCATTAGTCATAATGGGTGGAATAGATAAAAATAGATACGGTTAAATTACTCTATTGCAGGTATGATCATATGCACTAATAATGCATAAATGATCATAATGACCATATGCTTGTTTATCAAGCTCATCTTCTAACTACATCATTTGGCAGAAATGCCTGAAAGTCAGATCGCTGTGCTTTTGGTTTGCCCACGTTGATTAGATAGAACGAAACACCCATTTACCATACACACACATGCATGCCCGCACACACACTTGTAATACTGTCTTTACATGGGTTCCTACCAGTTTGTGCATTAATAATCCGAAACTTTTACCTACATATACGAACAGTCACACAAAGGACCCAATTAAAAAGCCATGAATTTCTGGATCATTGCTCGTACAATTTGGTCTTCATTAAAGTAATAATCATAATAATAAACCAGGACTAAAAGTTAAAACTAACTAAAACTAAAAGTCTAAAATATAATTAGAAATAATTCATTATTTTAATCTTAATTATTACTTGTTAAATATTAAATAATATCCATTCATTTTAATTTAGGGTCAGTTGTAGCCTAGAGTTAAGGTACTGGACTAGTAAGCAGAAGGTCACTAATTCAAACCCCACCATTGCCATTGCTGGGCCATTGAGAAAGGCAATTAACAACTTATTTCTTTGATTGTAAGTAATTTTGGATAAAAAAGTTATTAAAATGTAAATGTCAATTCGTTTTCATCCACAGTTTTATGCTAATCAGGGTTACCGCAGGTCCTACTTCATTGAAAAAGGCAGTGTACAGCACCACTGACAGATTGCATCTTTTGGGCCCTTGAGCAAGGCCTTAAACTCTGAATTCCTTAGACTGTATATTGACACAAAAGTGTTTTAGTCAAAAGTGTCTGCAGACATTTCTTCACAGAAAGCCATTCCACTACAATGGAGACTATTGTAGCTGTTTTTTTGCATAATGATATGAACAAAATGCTGCTGGTACTGCATTTTCATAAATATGATTTGTTCTATGAAAAACTTGAGTTTTCATTCATCACATTGATTGATTTTGACTTTCACTCATGTCTCAGCAGGCGACTGAAATATTTTACATCATCTTTTGACTGACATCTGTCACTGCAATCACAAAACAAAACAAACCCATTTTCCATATGTCCGGTTTAACACACCAACTCTGATTTTCCAGATCGAATATCAGCAATTTTTAATGGCAAACGCAAGGCAAGCAGCTTAATGTCCTGTCGTGCTGAGACTTCTGAGTCACATATGTCGGGGTAGGAGTTTTGTGGGAGCGTAATGACTACTGTGGTGCTCTCTACCAGCCCTTATCTGAGAGTTAAACGCATGCAGTCTGTCAGTGGATGTGTGTGTGCTAAGGAGCAGATTAGCGAGCAGGAGCTGAGCAGATGGGTGCAGACCTCAGCATCCACATGCCCGGTGCTGGAAGAGCCTCTTTACTGCTCCTAGCTGGGCCGTATCTAAAGACATTTAGGATGTACTACGGACTGGGCAGGCTAAAAAGGAGCAGCAGAGCTGCTGATGCTGGCAGCTCAACACTGAACAGCGCTTGTATAGTTTAAACAGGGACATTTGGGGTATTTCATGTACATTCTGGGAGCAATGGGGGTGCTAGGCCGGCCAGATCTGTGAAGAAATGTGTGTTGTATGATTTCTGTCCATTTTACCGGCGTTTCTTACTTGATTTTTCTCAGTAGGGTTGCACAGATGTTTCTTTGTGGGTCCCGTGAAGACTGTTGGAGGGAATGACAGTTAGTTGGAAGGTGTGATGTACAGTAGGCAGCTGCAGTCTGTACCCAGTGGATGAGAGTCCCCCGTGGCCTGGTGTGTGTCTTGGCATCTGTGTGTGTCCTCATGGTTTCAGAAGACCTCAAGAAGTAAGCTTCACGTGAAAGTCTTAACAGCACCATCAAGCTATCAATATACAGTAGACTGTACAGCTTTATGTATACAGCTTCATTTAGCCAGTCACTCATTCACTCACCCTATCCCTCATTCTACCTTCTCTCTCAGCATGTGGCAGGCTGCATTTGTCACCATTTCCTTGCTGCACTGCATGGCTGCTTTCTAGACAGCTCCTCACTGGAGCGGTTTTCTGGTTGTATATAGGCGTGTGTGTATGTATTTGTGTATGTGAGTACAGACAGCCATGTTCTAATAAGGACCAATTATCTTTCCACAGCAGGGCTGCTCTGCTCATGCTCAGACTTATTATGAGGTTACCTGTATCTCAGAACAGTCACAAATCCCCCATATGAGTGTATTTCAGTTAGAGCGTATATACGTACACAGACAATCCTTCTAATGGTTAGTCTTCTACACATGGGTCATGTAATCTACATTGTACAGTCCTCATTTTAAATCACTTGATTTACATGTAAACAGTGTCGCAATGCAATAAGAGTCTTCAAAAGGTTTTCACCACTTCTAATAAAAATATAAAGTGCAGAAAGAGATCTCTCATGGAATGGCACCATTGTCAAACTTTTGTAGTGTTATAATAAAATTAAAAATTAGATTCCTATATGCTATAATTCTTTACTGTAACTTTACAGTTTCATGGGAACTGTTTTAGCTTGGTTGAAAGTGAGCCGAAGAGTCATTAGATCTACTTCAGTTTGTTGTCTTTGGTGCCGTATGATGGATTCTCCATTGGGCGGTGGTTTCCTCTACGGGAGCTGGTACTGCTGTTTCTCCTCCTCAATGGTTGGTTGCTGCTTACATCTGGCTCAGCTGGTGTCATTTGTTGTCAAGTGTTTACAAGGATGTTCACATGTGTCTCATGCATTGTAATTGAAAAGCCTTACAATTTGTGTGGATTTGTCTTGAATAGAGTACAAGTTTCTAATACATAAAGAAGCCCAATTGGTAGTATCAGCAATAGGTCACAAGGGCCTAATATTAGGACTGCATCACAATTTACTTATAGCTGTTTGTTAGAGGCTCCATAAAATGGATCATCTTGGCTGAACAGCATTACAGTATGGAGTACATCAGTGTAAAGCAATGCCACTGGATTCTAAATTAATGTAAAACAACTAGACTGACCTGTTCCAAGCCCCGATCTTAACCCCTTTTACAATAGAAAGAATTAGAATGGCAACTGAAAGCCTGCAAATTTCTTTTTTTCACTTATATTATTTGCTGGGACCAGATGTGGAATTGAAAATATCTTCATGTACCTGTTGCGTAAGACCAGTAGTGTTTAGCAGTGTTCAGCTAGTGAGAATGAGGCCGGCCCCTCAGCATCAGTTTAACCAAGTGAGCAGTTCAAAACACTCAATTCACGTTCAATAATGAGCCATGGGGCCGGATTACACTGTTCCAATAGCCAATAAAAAATCAAATATTTGTATATGCAAGTGAAAATTGTTTATGGTATCAGTATAGCTACATAACCTTTGAAAAACATCTAAGTAATCTGTCAGCCGCTGCTAGCAAGGCAATGTAATGAATCACATCGACAATTTAATCAAAGTTAAATTCAGTATCTTGCCACTAGAACAATAACATGAGATTCAATGTTTGGGGCTACAAGAAATGAACGTCAACAGTGAGTCTCTTCGGAATTATTACAAGGCTTGTTATTTTAGCAGTGGGTCTTCCTGCTCTAAAATGTCGCTCTGGGTGTTATTATAGTTACGAACCACAATTATGTTAAACTGTTTAGAAATTCTGTATTTGCAATGCAACATTACTGGCTGTAGAGATCAAATGCAGTTATTGTTGCTGGTCAGATCCCTGTCTTGCACCGGATTATGCTTTTTGGGATTTCATTGATGAGGTGCACTTGTGTTTGAATTACTCATGGAAGCAGGTTTGTGTGTAGTTTCAGTGAAGAGTAGGATGCTGCCCATACAGAATTTATTGTGCCCCACTTGGTTTTCCATGCCAGAGACGCACATCATTGATAATCTGAGTCTTTCAGTTCAAGACACCTACAGTAATTTTAATATGAATGCTCCAATGTTGCTGCTAGGGATTATAATGCCATTTAGAAGCTAAATAACTTTGATTCAGTTAGAGATGTTCAGACATCTTCAAAAATATTTGTTTATGGACTCTGTGCATGCCTGAGAATATTTTTATGATCTCGTATTCATATCTTGATGAGAATAACCTCTTTCCACTTCACATTCACACCTTTCTGATAGCATAGCAGCAAGTTAAAACCAGCAGTGTATAACGCCTGTGCTGAGCCGGAGAGAATGTGTGTGTGTGTGTGTGTGTGTGTGTGCACTATTTGCTTGGGATTTAACAAGCAAGGATGGTCTCTTGCCAAATAATTGACTGCTTCATTCTTTAGGCCCTCTTGAGGATTAAGCTCTCACTTGAGGGAATAGAGAGGCTTTATGGGAAACTCATATTATTCTCCAACTTGAAGAGATCTACATTATCACCAAATACACAAGAGGATCCTTTTTATATTAACACCACAAGAATAAGGACCTCCAGTGCACCATATCAAGACCTCTAATAGTTTCTTTATGACAATATAGTCATTCATGCTTTTTCTACTTGTAATGGTGGCCTAGTTTTGTGCAACACTGAAGTCCAAAACATTTTCTGTGAGTCAAAAGCATTAGTCGCTCAACCTGGGGGCAAATATATTTAAGTCTACCAGAGTAGACTCTTTTTGGCCATTTTTAATTCCTTTAAACTACTGGTTTATGCTTTCCTTTCTGTAGTGAACCTTTGGGCTGTTATTCATTATTGGGTAAGTAATTGGTCAGGTACAACCCAGAGCCAAACGTATCAGACACATGCCTCTTCACTATGTTTGATTCTAACCCACATTATTTTTTCCCCATAGTACACAGTGATAAATGATTTTTTTGGAGTTTATATGCTGCATCCCATATCCCATCCAACTCTACAGAAAAATAAGAGACATAGTACATTGGACGATAACATTTTCTTCTTCTTGAGAAATCTTTCCTGTGTGGTAACTCAACATTTTGCTTTTTGCTCACCAGACAGTAAAGTCATCAATCAACACACATTTGTAAAGTGCCCATGTTGGTTGGAAGGAAAGTGGAGGAGCTGATATCTAGTGTTTTTGCTAGTTTTCTTGAGTGCAGTTGTCGCTGGGGTTTCATCCTGAACTTGATCTATGTCCAGTGCTGGCAATATTAACTTTATATTAAAATTGTTTTTACTATTTTTTTTGCTGCTTCTGCCATGATACATAATTTTCTTTTCTTGGTTCTGTGGGCTGTATCTCAATGGTGAATAAAGTAGCTGCAAAGTTGTAACCTGATGGACTGGCGCCACACCCAGGGTGTAACCGTGTGCCTTGCGCTGGGATACAGAAAAAAGTTCAAACCCAGTGTTCTGTACAAAAGTATGTGGAGACCCAACAATTTGTGTATTGGGTCAAAGTGTACCTTTGGGTCAAAGGAGCATTTGTCAGATCAGGCATTTCAATGTCATTAAACTAGTTTTTACTTCATGCCATACAGAAAGAGTTCTCTACAAACACTCCTCTGCCAACTTAGATCAACAACATAGTCAATCCTCTCATTGCTGTGCCCATGTGACAGGGCATTAGAGATGTAAACAGTCTGCCTCTCACCTGGCAAGAGAGGAAGAAATGCTACCATATGCTGGTGTGCTGAGTAATGTGGTCATAAGCTAGCTTAGCTGTTGCGTCCAGCTGACTTTGAATGTTCAGACTAAATTCTTGAACCAGCTTAGAGCAGGGATTTGTCAATGCAGATAACATGACATGACCTGACAGAGACCAGGGAGCGGACAGATTTGTATAGTGCTGTAAAACATACATTTTAAAACTTTCAGAGACATAGTTATCCAATATGGCTCTCTAGCTGAGACCAGAGGTTAAATTATAGTGGTGCTGTCAGCTGGTCCGGTGACTAAACAGACATGATTGGCTTTGTATATGTGGCTGAAGCCATGATTTGGTCCAATGCATTTCTGCTTTGTGTTCAGATTTTGCAGGTTGCAGACTTAAGATTGTAGTAACTGGTTGCACCACCTCAAGCAGCAACTTACCACTTTCTACAATTTATTTGTAGTCTATTACATCGCATGAAGAAAAGCTAGGTAATATTCTTTACTGATCTGCAATAAATTAGACAAACTATGTTTCGGGTATTACTGTGTTCTTTTCATGTACCCAAATCTACACTCAACTCAACTCAACTCAGTTCAACATTAAGCATTAGTGTTTTCAAAATGATAGTGATATTGTTTCCTGAATAATTTGTTGTACAGCGCAGCACCCCACATTATCACCCTGTCACTGCCCTGGTTTACTGTTGTGTAACAGTTTTACTATAAACTATACACTATACAGCTATACACTTTCTTTAATCGGCAGTCGACTTTTTGTCAAGTCTGTTTCATATTAAAGTTAATTTATAGCCACTTTGCAGGTCACACAGCAGGCCATCCACTGTTGAGTACATGTGTCCATTTTCATCATACAGTTGTTCAATATAGTGATCTCTCTCATTCACTAAGAAACACCATGGACAGGGCGATAGTCCATCACAGGCAGACACACACCTGCACACACTTTCACTGATGCCAATTCAGTGTCTGACTACATGTTTTTGGACTGTTACAGGAAACCAGGGGTGATATACATATCATGGGCTATAACACATGCTGGACAATTCCAAGAACATTGAGCTGTTCTTATGAACCTTCCTTTGTTTTCCATAAGATTATGGAATGTGACTGATTTTGTGTTAGAGACAAAGTGTCTTTGAAGATGTCCATTAAGAGTAGTCAGCCAAAGCAGATTAGCAGGATTTCACATGTTGCATAACAAATCTTTCTGCCAGCACTGAACCTGTTCTTAACATTGACCTGAAAGTTACTGAAGTTACACATTGGGATCTACCGTTCACTTACACCTAAATACAGGTTGACAGGCCAGTTTGAATGGTGTATGTATCTCTCTAATATGGATTGTCAACTGTGCCATTCAATGTTTCCTTCATGGACACTAATGATGAGGTTAATGTAAGATTTTCATTATATGAGTGACTGTATCTCAAAATAGTAATTTTAATGCTTATCCAAAACTACTTACGTTTATGACAGTACACAGTTTAAGCAAAGATGCTTATGTACTTTTCTCAAGGGCCCAACACTAGCAACCTTGCAGCAGTGGGGTTCCTGCATGCTTACCTTACACAAATGAACAATTTTACAGATGTCTTCGTCTTATACCCAGCTACTGATCAGTCCATGTGATTGTAAGCTGCTGGGTTCATGTTCATAATTGGGCAGCTGATAAATAACTGACACAACAAACAGTAATTGTATTCCTATGAAGTGCATCCACACTTCTGTGCAAAAGTAATTACCTCTCCTCTAATTGCCTCAGTTGGTGCGTATTTGTCACACTAAATGCTTGTTGATTATTAAGCAACAAACAATATGAATCACAGACAGCTTTGGTGAAACATATTTTGTAAGTCATAATGTAGTTCCTCTCTAGGAACAAATTATTCATGTAGTAAATACGTCTCAAATGTATGTATTATGTGTTCCTAATACAGTGACGAATGCTTAAATGACAGATTTATAAAACAGATACACACATTTCTATAAGTAATATCTATAGCTAAAAATAAGTTTAATAAAACAAAGAATTAACCAAGTAAAGTACTGAGGTATGTTACTCTACAGCTGCTATTGGTCAATCAAGCTTCTACATAAAGAAATATTGGCGTTCAGTCCGGGGTATGTTACTGCTTTGCACACAGTGATTCCAGAAAAAACTGAATTCTCCATGGCCCTGACAAAGAATTAAACATTAGAGCTAAAAAAAAATATTAGTGTTATTCAAGTCTTAGAAGTATGTAGATTGTTCTGAAAAACTAAATACATTTGAAGAAGAATATATTACTGATTTGAAAATCGTTGTCAATCCTTTTAGCTGAATGGCTAAATGCACTTTTTATTAATACATTATTTATTTTATTTTAAGGGGCTCCTGTTTACCTTATAGGGCTTTTTAATCAGAGCTGAGTGGGAGAAAAGCCTGACCTTCTGGACCATATGGTGCCCTGCACTACACCTTCATCCGAGCCAGGGCCTGGCCTGCCACTTCAAGGCCGCTCACTAATATTCAGATAATCCACATGATTATGGGAGTGGTTATTAAAAGTAATATGGGAGGAAGCAGATGTCTGATGACCCACATCTGTGTATTCATGCTGAGCGGGTTGTGTGTTTGCGTGTATGTGTGTTACATGTATGGCAGGGTGCTCAGCTGTCTGTCCTCTGCTGGCATTGGTGCTTTGTGCTCAGTGTTACCCTTTCAGATCTGACCTCCCAGATCAACAGAGGACCTTCAAGTACTTTACTTACATTCATAGTTCACCTTATCCACATAAGCACATTTAAGGATTATAATATTTTGAGCACTAGCCTATAATAACAGGCCACAATGAAGGCCAAGGCCATTGGGATGAAGCTTCATTGTCATCAGGACTAGGTAGCATAGAAAAAATGTAATTATATATTTTAAATGTCCTGGGTTCAATAAATCAAACCCAATGTTACCGTGACCAGGACATTTCTTAGTAAAAAGTGTGAGATCGAATTTAAAATGGCATAGGGAAGAATTTTGGCTCTAGTGGTTATAAGGTGAACTACAACCATAGTTTGTTTTCACTTGTATAAATTACTGTATGTATTTCATGGTCAACCTTTATTCTAAATGTATTCTGGACTTTTCATGAACTCTGTTACTTGAGTGATACTTAAAGAGGCGGGCGTGGCTGCAATTTCACAATATTGACAAACACGAGCTTCACCTGACTCCACTCGTTTAGCAAGTTGTTCCAGTACTGATCGTTTTTTATCCTGTTGAAAATACAGGAACTCAGAAGCCACATCATCCTTATGTGATTTTATTAAATTTTCTGCCCATCCCAGATAGTCATTAACTTAAAATCTTATGTTCCTGTTTTTCATTGTTGTACCCATTCATACCAGTTAGATAATTCGTGTACAAGCAGCACAAAGAGGCTTGGTTGCTCGAGTCCTTTTACATGCACAGTATTTTACACCCAAGAGCGTGTTTATGTAGCAATATGAGCAGTGCAACTGCATGAACTCTGTGGTGTAGATTTCTCCCCTCAGCTCTGTGGCAGTAACCCAGTGAGACAGAGTGAGGCTGTTATCCTGCTGCTGTGCCCTTCACAGGACCCCAGCCTGACTTTCATACACAGCTCTATATGTGTGTGCTGGAGCCAGGCTATCTGCGGAGTTCACAGCCCTGGAGAACTATTATCAGCTGGAGGCTGCTGAGCAGGGCAAAGTGAACAGAAGGCTGAGATGGGGTTTTCAATTTAGCAAGTTTGATTAAGAATACGGGGCAAAGAGGCACAAGAAAAACTTGCTCAGAGCTATTTTGGCTTTTGAGACATGTATCATACGCACTGTTAAAGAGAGATTGTGTGCTCCCTGTTTGTACCAACCTCCAGAGCAAAATTATTAAATCTAATACAATTTGGGACCTAAAAAATGAATAGTATAAAATATGGTGAATAGTAAAGTGTCAGAAGTAAAATAATAAAGCAGTAAAATCTAGTCAGTTTAATATGTTACACTCAAACAAAGAAGGTAAAGCATTTCTAGAATTGAAAGTACTGATGTTAGCCTTACGTGGATCCTTTTGGCTGCTGCCGTTAGGGGTCACCACAGTGGATTGTGGTCAGCATTCATGATTTGGCATAGTTTTTATGCCAAATGAGGGCGTCTTTCAAAGCTCCCGTGTCTAAACAGGTGTATCTCACCATTTAAAACAGCG
>JAYDZG010000011.1:5909537-5921547 GCA_034509265.1 Microcambeva bendego
TAAAAAATCATAGCAAGCAAATCAAATTTGTGTGAATTTCATCACAGGTCAGTGTGAATCAGTAGGGTCTCCTTCCCCAATGCATGTGTGCACCACCGACAAGTAGTTGGGCTTGAACCTGCAGCTTCTTGTTAATAGTCCAGTACGTTAACTTTTGAGCTACTACTGCCTGAGAAAAAAGTGCTAGCTTAAACACAGTGAAGCTAGTTTATAGTTTTGGCATGAAATGAGAATGCTAGATACGACATTTGCAGCTGTCTTATCTGTGTGTATTTTCTGTATGCCCAGTTGGGAATGAAGATTCATTTGGTTCCATCTTGGCAGTAGCTGTGTGTCACTGGAACACCAGCAGTGTATGCAGTAATAATTGTGTGAATTGAGCTGTAAGGGGAAATATCCAAATGGAATGTCCATTGACCAGCTCGCTGGGCCGTTATGCTTTGGCAGGCGTAGGGAGGGGAATCAGAGAAAAAGACCAAATCTCTCTAGAAAGCTGGCCACAGCTGTTAGTATAGAGCCTCCATTAGCCAAAGCCTGACTATTGATTCACTCTGTGGGATGTTTCCCGTCTCTTGCTGCCTGTGCCACTTTGTGCTGAGCACATTTGCATGCCTGTGAGCATCACAACATAGCCAGAGGTGTTCTGCTTCTCTAATTTAAACAGACCTCGCCTCGATCTGCCTGCAACAGAGGTTCTGCTAGCTATAATTAGGCAGTATGTTAATACCCAAGCATTTACTGCATACCTAAAGCATAGCATAAGCTGATAATTGTATTTCTTAGACTGTAACAAAATATATACAATGAACAATATACAATAACATAATAAAGTCCTAATAATTGTGCCACATTCAATATTAACAGTTGAATACATGTAATCAGATGAAAAGATGTGTCTTTCATTTTCGTGTTCCAGAAGACTTCTACTGCACACCAAGCAAGCTCCATGAAGATGTTTTAAACCCTTTAAGACATTTTGAAGTGTTGGAATGTTCACTGCCTTTAACTGCCATGCATAGTCCCCAACGTATTATGTAACAACGTACCAATGCTTTATTTCTTTCTAAAATGGTTTGTTTTTTTTACCTATCTTAGTTTTGACACCTGTATTATTCAGACTATATTATAAATCTTATTGGCATTGATGCTCCTATGTACTTTAGGGCTTTATTCAGGAAGTTTTTGCCCATTAATTTAGTTTCTACGTATTTCATCTTTCACAACAGTCAGAGATAACAACCCTTAAAATATTCCTTTTTTATTTTGAATGACATTAACCATTCTTAATTGATTAGAGGATCACAATGCTAGAACATTTGAAGCTGTTGGAGATCCAGCATGCTTGTTTGCAATTTAGAACTAAATTACCCCCATTCCATTTTTCTTGATTATTTTTGTCACAAATAAAATCTTTTTCCATGTTTATTATATAAACGAGCTTCCTTGCTTCTTCAGCAACAATAATGTTGTCCTGGAACTGTTAAATATAAAATTAAGTGTTTCCATTTTTGGCCTTATCGATGACGTTTGAGGGACACGAATGTTTGTGTGTGTTTGTGTGAGATTTAAGATTAATGCCCATTTAGAGAGTAGATAAGTGTAGTTTTAGCATTTCCAATTTGGAAATTATAGTGATTATGGCTGTCTCTGGAGGATGGCATTTTGAAGTTAGAGACGTCTGTCTGCACTGTGCCTGCTGTCTGTGGGAGTGTTTTATGGGAAAGGGACAAATAAAACAGCTGACATAGTGCAGATGTTTATGCGTATTGTTCATTTTGTACATTTATGAAGATTTTGAATATATTATGAAGAGAAACACACCCATGCAAGTATACTCAGTTTAAATAAATTGATAAGTGTAAATTATAAGAAAAAGTAATAAGCACCGTAATATGTTCATGCAGGCATCATATTTATTTTTCAGTATAAGCAAAGTACATATTAGTAGCTAGTAAAGCATTTCTGAGGTCAGGCTCTATTGAATGATAAAGGCTGGTTCTTCCTTTTAGTTTTTCCAAAGTAAAGCTTTCAGCATTTTAGTACAGATGACCTATAACATGCTCTTATGTGCAGCTTAAGGCAGGTGAAGGAAATGTAAGCCTTTTGTCTTTCTTTTAAAGCCTTGAAACAGAAGGAGTGTACAGTCAGTCCTCAGGCTCCCAGTTCTCACAGCGGCTGCTGTACTAAATGGCAACAACACAGATGATGGCAAACAGATGTTGCCTAGATTACCACTAGCACCGAGTGACCTTTTCTTAGCTGTTGTGGACATGCACTTACAAACACAGACAAAAGGAGACAGTGTTTTGTACTTTATGTATTAATCCACTGTACTTTGACCATGTTTGATTTTTTTCTTGGCCACTCACATTTTACATGCTGTCGTGCCACAGAGACAAATTTAAACATGTTTTATGTACTCCTAATTAATAAATAAATATTCTGGAATATTTAGGACATCTTCAGATATACAATGTAATAATTTTTACAAGCTGCAGTAGCACTGATGTTTGTAATTTTGTAAAAGTCTTCCCAATTATTAAATAAACTCTGTAGTTTTCTGTACTCGGTAAGTCTAAGATCCAGACACTATTTAGCCATGGGCTAGGCTCATTTAAATATGAATGATAATGACTGCTAAAAGTCCCTTTAGGGATTTAGCAAATCCTGCTTGCACAGAGCAAGATCCTACAGTTCCTCCTGAAAGGCAAACAGTAGATGTTAAACAGTCAGAATTTTAACTAGAGAACTAGAATATTCATAGTTCGGTTTAACTGCTTCTTTACTAATAGCAGGTACACCTTATGTACAGGTACCTTATGCTGTACACCAATACAGTGGCTTAATTTCATGTCGGAGTGTATACACTCACACTATCACTTAATTACGTCTAAGTGCAATTGCAGAGCAGCTAGGCACAATTTGAAAATTGACTAAATGTCACAACATGGCCGGAGAACTTACTATGAGTGTGTAGACCTACTCAAAGTATTTTTGTAGCATTTTTAGATTTGCATACTACATTAATATTCTTTATGTTACTATGAATGTAATAATCTGGCATACTACTTATTTAGCGAAGTTGGCTCTCTAAGCAACATCATTTACAGACGCACTGGTGTGACGCTTGATGACCATAATGATGATCCAACATGCTTTATTTTACTGTAATCTGTAATAAAGTAAAGATTTGTGCCTGCATATTCCACAGCGTACATAGAAAAATCACACAATGCGTATTCAAGGAAGTGACAGAAATCCAGTTTTGTAATGGAACACTATTGATCTCTGCAGACCTTCAATATAATTTAATCAAACTCTAAAAGCTTTTCACAAATCCACTGGCTGGATTGAAAACACTCAATCTACACAAACTGTTTATCTAGGACATGACAGTAGGAGCAGATACATGTACATCATATGCCAGATGTATGTGGACACCCCTTCCACGGGCCAGCTTTGGCCTGGTAGTTCTCAGAGCTGACAGGTCATGACAGAAGTGCCCTTGAGCAAGGCACCTAACCAAGGCTGCCCACTACTCCGGGCATGTGAGTTCACTGCCCCCTAGTGTTCACTACTGTGTATATATGTCCATATATGGAGGACAAATTCCACTGTGTGTAAAGCACAAGTTCTAAAATTGTTCAAACAGGTGAGTTCAACATTTGTCTCATGTTGCCAGAAACAAAGAGTGTAAAGACTGAAGGGGACCGAACACTTTCCGAATCCACCGTGTTTCCAGTATGACTATGCCCTTGTTTAAAATGACGCCTTTAAAACGTCAGATACTGGCCTGCAAAAATCCGTAGCCACTATCAAAAACAATTTGGGATGAATTGGTACATAATTGTCTGTTTACCATCAATGCCTGACCTATAAAATACCCTTAAATTCTTAAAATACTTTCCAAAGGACTGGAGTTAGACACTCAATCAATGTCCTTGTCCAACAACGTTATAGTTACAGTACACGGCCAAATACCTTCATTATTAATATGTTCAGTGCATCTGAAATATTGCTTTCAGTCATGATTTACAACTACTTGTGCTGGTAATAATAGAATATTAAACAGTGCTTTCTGTGAGTCGTTTTGTCAAATACAATGAATATGCAGATGCCCCCTGGGTCTTTATCTTAGGGAACTGAACCATCATTAGCATGGGGGTGAAGACACTCTCACTTGTCTGTTTGTAAACAGTCCATTAGTTGCAGGCTCCAAGGTAAACATGTTCACTGGCATGCCACTGCCTGGGAGTCTCCTCCTCCAGTAGTGGTGAGGCAACACATAGGGGGAAATTAATGTGCCATTCAGGATGACTGCTTTTCTTTCCACTGACAAGATACAAGACAGAAGCTGGAGGCAGAAGATTTAGAAACAGTCATTAAGAAGGATGTTTGAGGATTTTGATTATAGTAGCACCAGATATGCTTGAATGAATAATTCATATTTTAGTGCATCTTTGCAGGGATTTGTTCCTGCGCTTGCATCACTGTTATTTGATGAAATTATTATTTTAAATATTTCAGGGGTATGGGGAATAAGAGAGCTTTTACAGAACTTGGTGTTTCACTCCACATAATCTTTGGAGCTTTTCTAGCTTTGAACCAGTAACTGATGTGTTACAAGCAGGAATAGTTGTCAGCTACCTAGTGCATGTCTTTGGATACATAAGTGATAGGCTTTTTGAAGGCTATTTTCACTGTTTTATGCTTAAATATTGGAACCATTTGTGCTTAGTTATGCACCATGACTGCTCCTAGAGCCACAACCAATGCTTCAGACTAGTAGATACTCTCCATCACAGCCATCACACCACCGAAGTCTCCTGCACCACACTGGGTTTATGAAATTTCTCCTCAGTAGTATATTACACCAATACTTTTATTTTCCAGTTTTACATTTCATATTTTCAAATATATTTACATTGTTCATTTTACTGATTATCATATGTGCATGTTTAGCACTGTTGTGGACCTTAATGCTGTAGTTTTGCTCCCCAAGGTCTCTTATTATTATTTTTAGTGGTTGGCCAATGACTGCCACAATCTGTTTTCAAATCTTAGCCATGATATCAGCCAGCCAGGGGTGAGAAGCTTGATGACTCTTGTAAATTCAGAAATTTGGGTTATTTAATAAATTTGCATAGGAGAAACTGAAAATGTATTTTGCAATATAAATTTTAAGTGTCATGTACACAGTATAATTTTTGTGAACAAGGTATCTTATATGCTTAAAGTAATAGACTTAAAAAATAAGGGCCACATAATTTCTAGACAGTGGCTCAATTATCCATAAAAAATCTTTATTAGGTCATTAATGACTGTTGTTTAGCAATACTGTCAAAATCAGTACATTACTGTTAGTATGGTCAAATCTCTGAGTCTGTCAGGGTGTAGGTCCTCTTTTATTAATGATCTACTGTATATGCTACTGCATGGCTCTTTGCAAACCTGATTTATTTATTTATTTTTATAAGTGCATATAATCAAACTGTTTAAAGAGAACCAGTGTAGGGCTCACGTACACATCTACTTAAATATTAATTTACTACTTAAAAAACATTTGTTTTAGTAATTCTTTGTGTGAAATAATACGTAATATTGGTGCAGAGGTTGTGAATAACGTCCCATGGCTTTTTACAATGTATTTGAAGTTTCTGCTAGTAACATGCTTGTTAGTAACGTGGGAATACTGTGTATTTGACGACTTAAGTATTTTTCTGCCTTGATTTGTTCTTGTCCTTGAACAAGTCAGACTAGAGCATTTTAGCTAAGATGACAGCTGCACATCAGTTTGGGAGAGATTATGTCAGAGATATTAATACCTCATTGTTTATGCTGCTGGTGCTTCACCTGAGGAGCAGGTGCTGGGCTCTAATAATTTAACACAGAGGGCACAAGTGTGAGCAAACAGGAAGGTGTGGATGCACTTGCTGGTTTTGGATGTCACTGTAGGTCGTCTGTCTCACTGAGAATAAAACTGCTGTAAACTGGAAAATAGATTTTCATTGTGCCAGTCCATTTTTTACACACATTCTTTCACTGGATATGCTGTATGTTCTTTGACATTTGATTTTATAAAATGAATCAGTGCAGGACCTTGCTAGCCTTTTAGTTTAATACGCATTTTGTTTACTGCACCAGAGAACACCTGTTTGCTACATGATCAGGATTTGAAATAATCTTTTGCTGGTTACAAGGGCATAACGGAATTGAAAATGAAACAAAAAGACTCAAATTTTGGGAATAATACATCCCAACAACAAACATGAGTTTGCATGTTATCACCAAGGCATACAATAATTGGAGACACAAAATTGTTCATGGCTGGGTTTGATATAAATTATGTAATAAGTAATCAGGTCTGTCATGAATATAACCAAAGTGTATAACGTAAAATCCATACAAACAAGCTGCTCACCAACTAAAACTTTTTACTGAGTGATTTAATTGGAAAAACAAATCTCAGGATTAGTTTTGTGGATAACTAGATTTATTTCCTAAGTGTCTTCTGTTGTTACTGATGTCATGTGTTTAATACAGTATACAGCTTTGTTTAATCATATAAATAAAGTAACTAATTCCATTTTTAAAACAGTATATGTAGCGATTTACTGTATTGTAATACAGTGCCAGGGAGATTGCGCGTAGTGGCACAGATATGTGTTACAGAGGGTCATGGGTGTCTGGCCATGTGACAAAAAAGAGTATAAAGTTTACTGTGGGAACCAAACGGATCTGGAATTGAAACTACATATGCGTTATGTTTTCCCACTGTTTACTTTCAAATTGACAGATTCCTATTTTAGAGATCGGCGTGGTCCAACGAGCCACATTTCTGTGGTTGTGGGTACTGACTAAAGTTTTTGCTCAGGCACGAATATGGTCATTTGAAAAATGGATTGTTTGATAAGACGTAATGAATTCCTGCTTGTGCGCTGCATGCCTGATGTAAAAAAAATTACATGTTTAAAATGCTTCAGGTAAGGTTTAATTGTGTTGCTGTGTGTACTGTCACTCAATCACCCAACTCAACTAGGCAGGACAGGGAATTGGATGGAGACTTTGGAAAGGTCTGCAGATTGTATGGCAAGTCATTTGACTAAGTATGGGAAAGAAAACTTTAAGCATTTTATGTTTTTTACAGTTTTATTTTTCACTAGTTGTAGAACTAACAAATCTGATCATCAAGAGATTAATGACCCAACCTCTTATTTAATATAGTTATTTAATGAATCCAATTCACTGGTCTATGGATCTTAGTGGTTAGGTCACTAGGGTTAATTCATTGAACTGTGGGAGGAAACACACATGGACACAGGGAGAACATGCCAACTCGGCACAGAAAGGATCCAGATCGCCCAAACTGGGCCTACTTGCTGTGAGGTGACACTGCTACCCACTAAGCCATCATGCCGTCCTGAATAGTTATTGGAATTATTATAGAAAGACAAAGACTGAAAGAAAAGTAGGTACATACTTCACTCAAAACTCTTACAGCAGTTTCTGAACTCATCAAGGGAAAAAAAGTTATGTATATAAGCATGTTTTTAAGAATAGCTTAAGTTTGTTCCCGTCTGGAAACAGTCTCACATCTGCTGCACCATCAAGTAAAGAAAAAAAAGTACAGCATTGACTTTAATTACTGCTTTGCCCAACTTGTGTCAGAGCGACTCATCTCACAATCTGCTACATAAAGTGTTGTTTTGAGGCAGGAAATCATTTTATGCAGTGACATCTGTTTAACTGTAATTTTAGAAGGTGTTAATCTCTATAAAGGGGAACATTGTGCATGCACCATTAAAATGCTTGAGTAAGATTTAAAATGCACAGTGGATAACATGTAAACCCAGGTTATCACAGTCCTGCTAAAATCAGTATATCTTTTGGAATACTACATCGCTATAAAATATTATCACATTTCATGGTCTTTGTAGTCATGCTTTTTTATTAGCCCTGTCGATTTTCTCCATTACTTACTTTGTGTTCCATTGTTCTTGATCTGGATGTAAAACTGTCTGAGAACAATTATCATTCATTATCTCTAAATCTTCTTTTTCTTTTTGATTGGATTAAGGTTGATGATTTAAATAAAACATGATATAGAAGTGATTGAGGTTTAAAAGTATAATTTCCTTTTTTACTGTATGTTGATGTCTCTACTGGTGGGCAAAAGAATAGAACAAATTGTATTTTCAACAGATTTGACCCCCAAAACAATTATGTATGTAAATAAGAAGGAGAATTCACAAAAGCTTGTATCTGAATTTTATGTGATGCAGCTGCACAAAATAGTTTAAGTATATATTTAAGTATATGTGCCTATGTATTCACCCCTTTTGCTATGAAGCCCTTAAAAATATTTGGTGCGACCACATACATTCAGAAGTCCCTTGCTTAGTGAAATGAAGTCGACCTGTGTGCAATCTAGGTGGCACATGATCTGTCAGTATATACACACCTTTTCTGAAAGGCCCCACAAGCTGCAACAACATTAAGCAAGAGGCACCACTAACCAAACAACACCATGAAGACCAAGGAAATCTCCAAACAAGTCAGAGACAAAGTTGTAGAGAAGTACAAGTCAGGGTTGGATTATATAAAAAAATCCAAATCTCTGATGATCCCCCGGAGCACCATCAGAAACACTATGTCTGGCGCAAAACCAACACATCTCACCACCCCAAAAACACCATCCCCACAGTGAAACATGGTGGTGGCTGCACCATGCTGTGGGGATGTTTTTCAGCAGCAGGGACTGGGAAGCTGGTCTGAGTTGAAGAGAAGATGGATGGTGCTAAATACAGGATATATTCTTTCGGTCTGTCAGTGATTTGAGGCTGGGACGGAGGTTCACCTTCCAACAGGACAATGACCCAAAGCATACTGCTAAAGCAACACTCAAATGGTTTAAGCGGAAATGTGTGAATGTATTGGAATGGCCTAGTCAAAGCCCAGACCTTAATCCAATTGATAATCTGTGGTCAGACATGAAGATTGCAGTTCACCAGCAGAAACCATTGAACTTGAAGGAGCTGGTGCAGTTTCGCACTGCATTTATTAAAAGCTGTTGTTTAATTAAAAGGTTGTTAGGAGTCATAATGTATGTATATTTGGTTTTTGATGTACCCAAAACTAAATCAGCTAACTGACATTATGACTTCAGCTTTCCCTCTCTCCCTACTTCTATCTGCTGTAAATATCTTCTTTAAACAGTAAAATAATCTTAGCAGCTTGCTTATTTTCTCAAGTGCACAGCTAAAGTTTGCAAGACAGATGTGATGAGAAGGGTATGTAAATTTGATGGGTGTAAAAACCCTGGTGCTTATGCTCCTTTAGCATTCATGCTGATGCATGATATGGGTGGAAAATGGTTGGAGCAACATACAAAAACCTGATTTGCTTTCAAACTACAGTAACTGATCCTATACAGTTTGACACGGTTCTTAGCTTGATGTCTCTTGCCCCGCTAGCCTTTTTGCTCTCTCAAATTTGCCGTTTACCAAATAAGAGGGTAACAGATAGGTGGGAGGTCGTGTCTTTGTTGATATCCCTTCCAGATGCTGGCTAGACTCAATGGAGTCAGGCCTGTGTTACAAGAGTTGAACGTTCTTGTACTTTTTGCCAGGTGTGATGCCTCATGCTGATTCCTCCACATGTTTGGTCGGCCTTATGCAAACACTCCAAGCCTAGGGACAGAGACACCGACGCCTCCCCTCACATGCTTTCATGGAAGCCCACCCACAGTAGCTGGGGTCTGTTCACAGTATTGCTTCAGACACACCACATTATTTAGCCCTGCCTGTCAGCAGCATTGTATCACAGTCTGCCACAAAAACACCTCAGAGCATTATCAGACAATACATACATACCTAAGAGTACCTTTGTATGGGTTATACATTCCCTTTAATAAATTCCTCTTATGCAGTGTTTGTCCTAACCTTGTTTAGCCCTCCTTGGAAGTCCTCGTTCACTGAGCCATGTTATGTTTAGCATTATTAGTGGTCATTTGAGCTATAGCCCTGTCAGCTTAACTATAGTTCGAGGAACATGAGCCTTTATGATCTGGTTGTAAAGTGTTTAGATTAAGGCTTTTATAAATAACGTTTGTTCAGGAACTTTTTAAGCAATCTAGCATTAGGTGATGAAGGAAACACTAAAATCTAAATGTTATATCTTTTTTTTCCTAGATTTAGCCCAACCAATCTGTCCTCAATATTTATATTAATCATATTTAATACATCAGATCTGGCAAGTCGCTTCAAATTTATTTTGGCAGTAACATATACTGGTTTAGCAAATACATGGATACCTTGTAACTACAAATCCCCTAAACTTGAAATATCTGAAACTTGATGCCCTTTTGAAGACAATTGTACCCTTAAACTCTATTTCAACAAGTTCATCCTCTAAAAAATAATAAAATAAAATTCACATAATTACCACAAGAGCTTTGAAATCACTTGATGCAGCAAAATGCAATGTTTATTGTGAGTAATTTTATAATAATATAAAAAGCATAAAATAGTCAGACACTACTTGTAGAAATGCAGTTTAAGACAAAAAAAATCATTAAAATTCATTTGCCAATATCTCAAAATATTATTAATGTAGTTTTGCTTAATTTCAGCTAAAATAGAAAGATGCAGATCTAACCCATCTGTGTTTTCTGGGCCAATAGACCATCCAGGTTATTAGCATGGAGTTTAAAAGCCACAGTATTTTACTGTATGGGTTTATACTGTATTGATGTGCATGGTATAGGTACCAATTAGTCCATAAGAGGACCGTTAAGGTTTTTACATATTTTCTTCTAAATCTCTTATTGAATTCTCTTCGACTGGCCTACACGTAGGAGTTATTTTTCTTTCAAAACGTGGCACATGATGAAGCACACCAATGTACATCCAAAGTGTTACATGATGGAAGAATTGTGAAAAGTAAAACCTAACAAAAAAATAGACCTAAAACTTTATAGTCCAAGAAATGACCAACATCTTGGTCTTTTCTAACTCTAGACATATGTTAATAATTTTAAACATAAAAAGATGTGAGGACTGGGAAAAGAAGCTAGACATAATTATATGTTGAATGATGAAAATCCCACTGTAAGTAAATATTATTGTTCAGAGCTCATTGCAAACAAGAGGCATGGGATTATGCTAAGAGTTTTCAGATGGTACCAAAGAGCCATGAAGAGACAAACAGTATTTGAGACTTGACTGTGTCTTGAATAGGTTCTGACTGCATTGTCTCACATTACCACAGTCTGAATATGGAGACCAGAACCCTCAGTATCATTTCCAGTCAGTGCTGGGGACAGGCATAAGAAACGTCTAGCTGGAGCCTGTTACAAAAAGAATCTGCATTCTTATAGAAGCCCATTTAGCTGGTATTAATTTCTAGTGCCTGTTAGCTTGCATTTCCTGGCACTCTCCAACACTGCTTTTGCGACTGACTGTTACTGGAAATGTGGCTGGCGGATGTTGAGTTGATAATCAGTTTGGTCCAGATCCGCCAGCATTAAAACCAGATCTTAGTTTAGGGGGGAAATGCAGGGAGTATCGTTCATGGTTATTAACTTAAAAAAATATATATATTTAATTTTACTGCAACATTTAACAGGCACCTGACAGAGACAAATTACAAATACAATAATACAGTAATCAACATTATAACTTAAAAAAGTATAATTTTACAAAAGTATTTCCTGCAATAGTGTCTAAAAATTATAATAAGTGAAAGGATATATCTCTGAATAAATATCTAAAGGTTATTTTACTATTAAATGCATTTCCATCTTAGTAAAGTAGAACTGCTGTTATATTAGGAAATAATAGCTGTTTAAACCAATCAAAGTCTATAATTGAAGCTAAAAAACAGGTAACTAAGCATCTACACTATTTAAATATCTTTAGGTTATACAAATCCCAATCTCGGTCCTTTCTGTGTGGAGTTTGCATGTTCTCCTCGTGTCCGTGTGGGTTTCCTCCGGGTACTCCAGTTTCCT
>JAYDZG010000011.1:5927801-5937858 GCA_034509265.1 Microcambeva bendego
AATTATAGAATACTCTTACAGGTCTAACAAACGAGTGTGAATGTTGGCCTCACACTTTATTAATGATGTGCAGTATACATGATGATTCACAGTGAATCTTTACCATTGTATTGACCACATAGCGAAATGCAAACTCAAGGTTATACAAGTTTATAACTTGAAAGTAGCCAAAACCTAAAGCAATGCCATGTGTGGTGCCTCAGCCACAAGTGTTTCATTATTTTCAAGGAATGTTAAAAATGTTTTAGTTACAGCTACACTTTAGGTGGTTATAAACTGCAGAGTTCAAGAAAATAACTGGTCCAAACTTAAGTATGTTAGATAAGCATTGTGAGATGATAAAATAATTCATTTCAAATTAATGTTGGCATTCGTACTGCTCTGTTGTTCCACATTAAAAACTACCTATTCTAATTATTATAACAATATTATTTTAATGTCATTAATTTCATTGTGTAAGCAGATCATTCATTTAAACAGAATGTGTGAAATCAAACCTGTAATACTGTGCCGTGTGGTTAGTGGATACAATTACATAAAACCTGTTTTAAAATACCACAGAATGATTTGAATTCCACACTCGAGACACAGCAGTGGATGAACTGCTGTTTAGTTTGTACTGTATTTTGCAATCTGACCATAAAACTGACTACATGTCAATGCAAAGCAGTACCAAAACAAACACAGCATCTGGAAGTGACGGAAAACAGGTCTGATCTAAATTCTTGGTCCTGGTATATGAAAAAGAAAAAGATATCAATAACATAGTTTGTGTTAGTAATCTTTAGGTATGAGTCAATGTGTGTGACCATGTAGGTCATATGTAGTGACCACATTTTCTCCTCCTATTTGTTGAATGTTTGGGTCTTTTGGCTCCATTTACATCCAATACTTGCAGTCAAACTATCCCCTTTTATAAGGGCAGAGAAATATAAAAAGTAAAAAAAACTTGCTTTTTCTGCTTCTGTGGATACCTAGTGGCACCCAAGGAGGTGACTTGACAGACACACATTCCACCCGAACTGTGGATTAGCAGATATATACATGAGGTTGGTTTTTGGCAACCTGAGTCCTTACACAGCTACATCCCTGTTTAATGTTTCTCACTCTAGCAGCCTTGGCCAGTCAGTCTCCAGATATTAGCCAACTTACCTGCTTGTGGGCACCCACCTGACCAGTAGCAAAACGGAGACTCAAACCTGGGAGATCAGAATCTTAGTGCTTGTGACTTATTATGTTGTGCCACCTGAGCATTCCTGCAGGGAGGTTTTAACATATTTAGAGGCTTGTACTCTATATCCATACACTACTTGGTGGAAGGACAAGATTTCCTGACCAGATAAGTTCATATTTTAATTAATCTATTAATATTTTGCTCCCGTTAGGGATCACCACTGCAGAGCATTGTCTGGCCCAGTTTTTATTCCAGAGGCCCTTCCTGATGCAACCCTCATAATTATCTGGTTTTAGGACCAGCACTACAATGCATCCTTTAGGCTAGGTGCCTTTAGGACAATACAGTGTCTCTAAATAACCACACTTGCATGTTTTCGGACTGTGAGAGGAAAGCTATGCAAGAAAAACATACAAATTCTACACAGAAAGGACCAGGACCGCCCAACCTGTGGATTAACCACTAAGTCACCTTGCCGTCCCCAGTTAACCCCACAATAAATACCAAAATGAAATGTAGCAAATTGTAACAAATCAATCAAAATTATAGAATTATACGTAAGCACACAGCAAGTTTATAGGAGTTTTGTAATATTGTATCCTATTTTTAGTGGTAGGAGCCAGAGCACTGCTTTAGACAGCACTTAGCATGTGTAAGTCATAGTGGTGCCAAGTGCTGGAGTGTTAGTTACAGCAGTTCTGGATTGTGCTTTCAAATCCCTGCTCACCAAGGCCCTCTGTTTTTGGATGCCCTTCTCTTGTAGGCACCATCCCTCTGCTCCAAAGCCCTATCTAGCTAACAATAACAAGAGTCATTTAGCACACAGAATCACAGGGATTGAAGCCAAGGTGGTTTCAGTCCTTTTACTCTTGTCTACACCTCTGCTCTCTACAGTCCTGACCGAACACACTTCACAAACCCTCCTTGTTGTGCCCAGAGATAAGGATGGCCTGTTTGGGTCTATGAAGACTGAAATGTTAGTTCTTGAAAGAGAGAGATAGAGCAGATAGTCATGGCGCCTCTGTAGACAGACAGCAGACAGCAGAACATAGCAAAAAGAAACAAGGCTAACACACACACATTGCTAACCTATCTATACTTGAATATAGAATATAATTGCTATAGATTTAAAAAGCTGTTGAAGTTGAAGAAACCACTCAGACTTAATGCAACATACTCAAAAGCATATAACATTAGATGACCAATGAGAAGTAGATGAAGAAAATAAATCTCTTTTCTTCCAAATAAAGAAGATAATTTTTTTATCTTGATAAAGTGATTCCAGAGAGCCACAAACAAGAATACAAGGGTACATTCTGTCACCATTTATATTCAATATTAAAAAATACAATAAAGAAATAGAAGCAGGGCTAGAGGATGAATATCCAGGATTAGAAACATAAATAACCTTCAATATGCTGATGACACAACACTTATAGCAGAAAAGCAAGAATACCAAAAGTGATAAAATAAAAAATAAGCTCAACCAATGAAGTAAAAAAAGAAAGGATCATTAAATGTACAAACGATGTCACGAACAAATTCCACCTAATGATTTTTAAATGTAAAAGATGATGTCCAGATGATGGCCAGTGTGGTTCTATGTGCCTTCAAACTTCGATGCTGGCAAAGACTTTACAAACAAAGAAACATATCTGGAAGGCAGCATGTGCTGCTCTAAAATAATGCACTTTTCTGCATTAATAATGTCATTATGAAAGTAAATTATCTTTCATGATCTTGGCACAGCCCCATACCATTACAGACCCTGGCTTTCGCTGAGAACACTCCAAATGGACTTTATCGTCTTCGGTCTAAAGCACATGACGTTCATTTCTTTAAAAACAGATCTAGAATAATGATTTGTCTTACCACAATACACATTTCAACCATGCGGTGATCCATCACAAATGCATCTGAGCCATGAGAACATAGTGAAACTTCTGGAAAAGGTTAACATGAGGCTTCATGGATAACATAAGACTTCTGTTTTCCACAGTAAAGTTTTAATTAGTATTTGTTAATGTAACTCTGTATTGTACTGATTGACAAAGGTTTGCCCAAATAATTATCTGCTCATAGTTATTTTAGCTACAGGTGAATGTCATTACTGATGAAGGATCAGAGACCATGAATGTTGTGTAAACTTGTGCCCTTACTCTTTTTGCAAATAATTATATAATGATATTGACATTGAAGAGATTTTTTCAATTAGGAGTTGTAAATTAGCTTTAGACAAGTGTGTTTACTTCAGTATTTATTATTACTATATTATTATTTCTTTAAAAAAACTTAATTTTTGACTAGGTAAATATTTCATCTGCAGATGGTGGTGTATGTGGGTCACATTCAAATCAGACAGATTGTGGCAGTGGAACATGTGATAAAGCCTTTCATCATGTGCACACATACTGTAGAATGAAATGAAATATGTAGACGCAACATGTAATACTTTGCAATCAACGTAGCGCATATGCTTGATTAAAAGTACCTTAACATACGTTACACCTGAATCTTCTCATCAGGCTTTTGTTTAGCACATAGACTATATCAAAGTTAAAGTAAAGCAAAGGAAACCAAAAGCATGTCGTGAAAAAAAGTTGATGATGAAAAAGAAAAAAAAAACATTTGCGCACACATGGCACACTCCAAGCTGTTGAGAGTTGTCAAAGCACGACTATCTATAGCCTGTCTATCGCACCCACGTCTTCTCAGCATCTTCGGAACATGTGTGGACCCCTAGGAGGGCTCTCTTTCCCCTCCTTTCTTCCACAGTGATCAAACGGCAAGGCCTGGCAGAGCATTCTGTCTGAGGCAACACACTGAGCTTTACACACTGGGAGGTGGTAGAGGAAGGGGAAACAGCAGGACGAGGCCCGGTCCACATGCAGAACCAGTGGGGGGACAACAGCCCACCTCTGGGTAGACGTCAGGGTGGTGAGGGCCCAGGGCTGAGCTGATAATGAAGATCAAAGCAGATTGCATCAGGGAGGCCTGTTCACTCTCTGCCTGAGGCATCCAGTCAGCACAGCTTGGACTTGTTCATAAGTTTAGTATTGATGTATTTGGGTTTACATAAGAAAGGTTGTTTTATAACTACTATGAAATAACTGCAGGGGAATTTTTTGGGAATCCTGGATTAAACATATTTTATCTCCTTAAAAAAAGTGGTTTGAACTGTTTGCTTAAATGCATGATAAACTATACATATTTTTACATATTAAATTAATTCATGTTTTTACAGTCCTGGTTGTAATCCAAAATTTGTCTCCTTGGCTAAAATTGACTAAAGTTATTTCACTGGAACGTTTGGATTCAAGTTTAGATTAGCTGCCCTGAGCAATATAAAGAAGGTGCAAACAATCTTGGTCTGCTATTAAAATGGTCTTTTAGGTTTAGATACATATTGTCAATTAAAACAAGTATCAGACTGTAGAAGACTAAAAACTTATTAAATTAAATTGTTAAAAATCTTAATGAATACATAGTAAGACATGTGAAACAAATGAGATGGTACTGTTATCATTCATAACCTAAAATGCAGTGTATAATAATAATAATAATAATAATAATAATAATAATAATAATAATAATAATAATTACAATAATCCCTGTGTTTGTGTGGATTTCATCCCACAGTCCAATGAGGGTGAAAGATACAAAATTGTCAATATTATTACTTTAAATGTGTTTAACATTGAAAAACTTGAGCTGAAGAATCTTGTCCTATCTTCAATGTTAACAAAGTGTAAAGCATGATGTCAAATTCCCAATTAATAAAATAATAATAATAATAATAATAAAAAATAATAATAATAATAATAATAATAATAATAATAAAGCCCTTTGTTATTCAAAGGCAGTTTCCTGTATTTCAGCTTTTTCTAATTCATTACTTGTTTTCAGTGGTTCCTGGAATACATCTGAGCTGATCCTTATTTTTATCTAATATTTCTGTAATGGGTTTGGCAGGAGACCAGCATTTCATGTACTTTGTACTATGTGTGAGGTGATTATTTCGAGAGTCATGTCTCTAAAACACATCATTGAACTTAAAGCAATAAAGCATAGATCCAAACAGTTTCAATGGGATCCAACTTTCCTTGCCTCTGTGAGAATAAAACCAATACATTAGAGCTGCCCAGAGCTACATAATGTAGCTGCAGTCTTGGTTTAAATCTGGTTGGTTTAGATCTCAAGCAGCCCAGTTAAGGCTAGAAAAGGGTCGCCAGAAAAATCCTTCGTCTAATCCACCCTTGGTTTGTGTAGCAAGTTTGAAATCCCTAATTAGCAGGATTTCAGCCCGGAATTTGTATCATGCATTGGAGATCTGGCCCTCTGAAAGAATTGCATGGTGAGAATCAGATTTAATTGTGTGTGTCAGCTCACTGTGGGTAGCCAATTATGAACAAATTTGGAAGGAACGTTGTCAGGCACTCCTGGAGATTGAGTGACATTACATGCACAGGGCCAATGTTCTTGTGTCACAGCAATTAGCATTCACTAAAGTAGCCATGCTAGGCCAATTAGCCTTAGATGTTGCACAATCAATGCTAGTCCAAACTTACTCTCTTTATCAAGTTGCTAAACAATTTCTTTTAATCACTAGATAAAATGATCACACTTTTATCTGTTCTACATACAAGGTTACTAATTAAAGGCAAATTCTTTAGGATCTGTGTGTAATATGCTGCTCTATCATATAGTCTCAATAGAAGTAAGTTTCAGTAGGGCCTGGTTCACACTACATGAATTTTGCCTAACTTTTTGCTCAGTGGACACTAGATTAGCTGTCTCTGAGGCAACTTTGCAGACTTGTAGTATGGTAAATACCTGGACCAGTCTTGGATGGGCTGTAAGTGCAGTGTTTAACTATGAAGATGAAAGATACAGAGTGAGGTGTTAACTGGGGGAGGAGCTGTGAAAGTGTGGAACAGGGGGATAATATAATTTCTAGCAGAATGCATACAAACGCTAACAGTGTTCGTAACCTTATCATCCAAACCCCATGACCATAAAAAGCCAATTCTCTCGTTTTATTATTTGGGATTTAGTTCTTTTTAAAATGGACTCTATCTCAAAGCAACTTCACATTCTAGATTAAAAATCCACCTATTTACTAAGCACTTAAACTGAGAACAAGCATGTACTTATTACATGTTTGTTCTAACAGGGTTTCAGCAGATTTGAATGGAAGTTTACTTAATTTCCTTTACTGAAGGAGTATAGTGGACGCACTTCCGAAACCCCCTAATGAGCAAGCTAAAGGCAACAGTGAGAAAATAAAACATTTTATTGTGATTTGCTTTGAAGTCTAGGTTTTTCTAGCTATAAACCTTAACATTAACTCACCTTCTGATAAAGTGTTATAATTTAAATCGTAAAAATATCTTATTTAGAGAAATAAACCTCCATAAACCTCCAGGTCCCACTCCTGCTCTTTATCCATACATAGAAACACACAAAACTTAACATTGCCTGCAAAGGTGTTTCATGTTCTATGATGAAGTACTTGAAAAGCACAAGTCTGAAGAAAAATATAAAAAGATTTCAGTAGCTCTTTTATGTTTACTCAAAGCTGGGCTTAAAAGAAAGTTCTAATGCTGTCAGGTGTATTTTTGAGGGTAAAAAACATGTCACTCTTTGGTAGACAAGTGAAGATGGGCAGGAGTTTCATTATCCAGCATGACAATGACCTTAAATACTTAAGTGGCGTAAGTAGAGGAAGGTAAATGTCCTTCTGTGGCCAAGTCATAACACTGACCTAAATCTGATCTGAGATCTGTGGATGGACTTGAAGTGAGCAGTGCAAAGGCAGTCTTAATGACATTTGACTTGATCAGTTCTGCAAGGAAAATTTGCAAATAATCCCCAATCTAAGTGAGCAAATTTGGTTGGGACAAACATACTGTAATTAAAGAATTAAAGAAAATTCTAAGAAAACAGTAAACGTATTATACAATATGCTAATTTGGTGGTAGAATAAATATTCAGTGTGGTTCTGTGAGAGCAATTTAGAACCATCTGGGGTTGAGAACATAATTCAAATGCTTTTGAATGATAAAGTTATTATGAATCGATTGTACAGATTATACAAGTAAGCCTTAGTTATTACAATACAACTACAAGTGAGAATTGGAGGCTATCGCAGACAAAAGGGCTCCCGTGACACATCAGCATTCATTTGTAATTCAGTCAACAAACCTGAGTAAATTTATAAGAAGCACAGTGACCCCTGAACCCTCAAGCACTTTGTCTAAGACACTGGTGGACAGTTATTCCTAGAGTGGCAAGAGCCTTCACAACCTGACGACCATGCATATCATGTAAAAATGGTGGTTAATAACTTCAAAATTAAATAACTCTGAATTGATGTGGTCATAAAAGTGATCTTTTCTTTGCTATAAAAGTTTTTTTTTAATTCTATAAAATAAAAGAAGTTATACATATTAGGCAAATGTAGCTGCAGCTTGTTCATGGGTTTATCAAAGCATCCGATGAGAAGTTCCAGGCAAAGCACAGTCTTAGAGTATCAATTTTTGGAAAGACCTGAAAATGGCAGTTCACAGACACTAACTATCCCATCTGACAGAGTTTAAATAGGATCTGTCATCAAGGATCAGATAATCTCTCCTAATCTGAGTGTACCAAGCTTGAGATGATCCAAGATGACAATAACAATAACAATAGTTGCTCTCTAAGAGGTTTCCACATAGTATTAAACAAGGGGTGTGAATAATTTTGTGAATAAGAGATTTCAATATTTTTGCAAAAAAAGCAAGAAAACAACTATAGAGCGGAGACTAAGCAACCTTCAAATTCAGTGCATGTCATTGGACTTGTTGGAAGAAAAGGAAACTTCTTGGGAAACCAAATAGACTTAGGAAGAACATACAAACACCTCTATAGGCTAGAGCTACCCACTCTGCCACAGACAATGCAGCTACTCAAGTAATGTTAATACTTACTGATACACTTTATTTTTTTCTAGATTATTTAATTACCATAATCATATCTGAAATGACCATTACCATATCTGTGTGGATAAGTCAATGGTTCAGATTTGAATTCAGGATAGGAGGTTATTGCTACTATCTAATTGCAGTAAAATTTTCTGACCGTATTTCAACAGGGCCGATAGGCTGCAGGGTTTGGACAGATTGCAGGGGCATGTGAGACACGCTTTACAGCCGTTGGACAAGAGAGTGAGAGAGGGTGTGATACAGAGCAAGAAAAAGTGAGCGAGCATCCTGGAGGGAGCAGGAAGCACGACAAGGTTAATGTACTATGACAGACAGGAGCCAGCAATTCTCTTTAATGTCGTCCCATTAGGGCGCCCCTGGTGCAGGCATCTTTCGCATCTTCCCTTTAGGAGTCTCTCTGCCAACAACTGGTGGGGGAGAAAGCAGTGGACCAGCTGCCAAACATGACATTTGCTGGCTAGGGCCACTGAACCCCAGCAGGTGACATCTGTGAAGCAGCCTCAATTCTGCCTTTCATCCCTCCATCTCTTCTCTTCTGCTGGTGGTACGGGTACCTGTGCTGGGCCTCTGGAGACGACCAGATGATTGCGCTTGGTTTTGCTGCTCCAGCTGAGGCCCGCACATTGCCACAGGGCCCGAGCGACCCGCACACTGAAGCTTCCAGCGGTAACATCTGCACCCACAGCCACCGTCATGTCTTCTCAACGAGCGCAGTGTTTTTCTAATGCACCAGCTGTGATAGAGGGAGATTGAAGGCTGCCACGGCATGAGGTTATTGCTTCGTTGCAGGGTTTTGATCAAATATGTATGAGCACATTGGGTGGATATGAGACAAACCAGGCCGATGCATTGATGAATGAATTTACCAACAAAACAGCATAACAAATCCACAAAAAAGCTTAATTAGAGGTGAAATTTAAGTTATCCCTAAAACTATGACTTACTGAATTGTATATGAATGTCTTTTATTGGCAAGACTGTTTTGTAATGTCCATCATAAACGCATGTCATTTTAATGCCTCGCTGTCTTGGGAATTGAAAGGCATGTGCATTCAGGTTTTTAATAATTGCTAAGTATTTAAATATTTCCATTACGTTTTTGACCATTACTCTTAATCTTTATATGCATTGTTTCATAAAAGGGAATCTTTTCAATCAGTTCAAAGTGTAATTCCAAATCTCTATTTTCATTTTTGATTGGCTACATAAAAGAACATCATTTGAATAAGTCCGGCTGAATCCGTCACCTTGCCCGGCAGCATGCTTAGCATTAAGAGAAGTGACAGATTTGATTTGAGTACACTCGTCTTCCTGTCGTACGGGGTAGACATGACTAATCTCAGCCTACCATCTGGTTAAAGACACAGCCCCTGCTGCCGCCTGCCTCTTCCATGACTTCTCACAGGTCCTTTCACTGCAGGGACACAGACGCAGCGGTCAGAGGTCATCCCATAGACGCGTGGAGAGGAGCTGGTCCTGCTGCTGCGAGGTCACACTTTCCCTGTGGCCTGGTACAGAACCTAGCAAACATTTCACAAGTGCAGCGAGCAGGATGGTGCTGAGCCTCAGGGAATCTGCACTTAAGTCTTAGAGCTTTTGTAAGGTATGAGAAACTTTGGATTAGATCTTTACACCTTACAATCTGTTTGCTCTAAATGGAAGGTGAATGACATTTACTTAAGGGCAATATTTATATTGTATTAGAAACATTTTACAGGTATTATTATTATTATTATTATTATTATTATTGTTATTATTATTAATAATATTATTATTGTTATTATTATTATTATTATTATTATTATTATTTTCATTATTATTGTTATCGTTGTTATTATTATTATTATTATATTAATTATTATTATTATTATTATTATTATTATTATTATATTAATTATTA
>JAYDZG010000011.1:5955969-5967954 GCA_034509265.1 Microcambeva bendego
AAACATGTTTTTTCATTGATGGAAAAATGTTGGTTTGAGGAAAAAAAGGTTAATGGATAACACTGTAGGTTATTTAATGGCTTAATCCATATGTCTGTGTTAAGGAAATGAGAGGACAATGCTAGAATGGAGTCTGGAAAAATAAATGTAAAGAGTGTAATGTAATCACACAGGCCTCTTGCTAAATGCTGCATTTAGCCCTGATGATAAGTAATATATTGGATCATTATTTAAAAACATTTCTGTAGAGAGCCAGCATGAAGGTCTTCAGAAGACAGAAATTAATTGCAGAGCCAGTCTGTGATTAGCTCTGGCAAAACTGATTCATGTCCACAGTTTTTTTGTGAAAGTGCTGAAATGGCAAAATCATTCATTCTTTGAAATAAGATTTAAAGAATCAGAGATGGGTAAGAAAATGGGACAAGGTGTAAAAAGAGCTTTCGCATGCAGCTATGTCTGAAAACATAGAATACATTAAAGATTATGCGAAAAGTACCCTACTTCTTGGGTTGTCATTTATGAGTGTGCAAATGATGCACACTTGCAGTTCCTAAAATTTATCAAGGCAGATTTCAAAAGTGATTTCCAGCCAAAATCCACCAAAATCCATGAAAAACAGCTGAATACAACAAAGAATATGCAGATGATGCATTATTTATAATAATCATGGTTCCAATTTAATTAGCAATGGGAAGGAAACACCCTGTACAATCACACACACAAACATTCATACCAAGGGAAACTTTAGTATCTCCAGTTAACCTGACTGCCTGTATTTGGACTGTGAGATGAAACTGGAACATCTGGAGGACACACACAGGGACAACATGCACAAACACAGAGCTTATCTATGTGGAAAACCAAAACCAGGACCTTCTTGATATGAGGTGACAGTGCTACGCGACAGGCCACCATGCTGTTGATATTATGATCATTCTTATTATTTATAATAAAAATATATTCAAATGTAGCATTATCAGTATTTGACTACATAATTTGAGCATTAAAATACAATAAAGTTTTTCAAAGTCATGTAAAAACATTAAAATTGTGTGAGGATCATTAGGTGATTATAAACCCTTCCTCTGCTGAAGGCCTCTGATTCAGACACTGTCACTTTCTCTTCTGCACCTGTGTATGTGTGTGTGTGTGTGTGTGTTTTTTTTACAGAGTTTGAAGCTGCTGTAGGTCAAAAAGGAGACTGGCTGGGCGAGCATTAAGTTGGTCAGGTGCAGCGCCACCAGTGATCATTAGGGTTACATCTGCTCAGGCCAGATTGTCTGCTGGCTGTGTTGGGCGAGATGTCTCACCCTGGGAAAAAAAAGAGCGAGCATCTGTCTGTCCTTCCCCGTAGACACGAACCTCCTACCAGCCTGTCCAACTCAACCCGACTGGTAACAAGGTCACCTAGCTCTCCCTCTCTCTCCCTAAGTTTCTCACTCTTTCTCTCTATGCAAATCATAATAACTAATTCATGTAGGTTTAGACATGAACAGTTATTTCATTTGTTTTATGATTACTTTTAAACTTAAAGTTAACCAGCTTTCCACTATTGGTCTTTATGATTTCTTTACATTGCATTTGCTCAAAACTCTAAATTGCTTTTGGAAATGACAAAAGGAAAATTGAAATTTTAATTTAAAATGAACCAAATGTATAACTTAGTCTAAAAGTTTGGTTAAAACCACACCCGTCGTGAGCTAAACATCAAGGTGGTTCTTTTGAACCACAAGTTGACCAGAGGTCTGGTGACTTCATTTAATACTACCAAACTTTGCAGAAAAAAATAAAATTATATATATATAAAAAGTAAAAAAGGAAAATAAGTATTTGAGGGGTCTGAAATTTTCATCTTAGGTGCATGTCCACTGTGAGAGAAATAATCGAAATAAAAAATCCGTACATTTATGATTTTTTAATAATTTATTGGTGTGTTGGTGCTGCAAATAAGTATTTGAACACCTGTGAAAATCAATGTTAGTATTTGGTTATTTTCCTCACAGTATATATGTATATGAAGAGTACAAGCAAGTTAAAACTTTAAAACTCAGAAAGGTAAAAGCTTCAACAGCTAGAAAACTTAAAATAAAAATGTAAAATAAAACAGAATAAAATAAAAGAATAAAACAGAAAAGGTGGAGATCTGGTCAATCATGTCAACCGCATCTTCTCAGAAGACTTGAAGCCAACCGGAATTTTTGAGGACACATTGCTCATTCATGAGGATAAACCACTTTGTGTACTTCATCAGATTGGGAAGTGGGGTACTTAAACAGGAAGGCTGCAAGTTATTGTTCTTTTCCGACTTGTCTAGTGAACTGGCACAAAAAAGGAAATCCTTTGTGACAGCAAAGAAATTGCTGTGTAGGAAGTTTGAAGGTAACACACTCATGTACTCTGCCACAGTTCAGCTGGAAAGGTCAATCCAAGGGCTTTAATTACAGCTCTGAGGCAAAGAAGAATACAATGGCATGTCACTGAGTGGAATAGTGATGCACGGGCACAGATAGAGGCGCAGTATAGTTTCCTTCATCTAACTGGATATACCACTAACCACAATCATTCTCTTTTTAGTTATTTTATTTTTAATTGCTTTCTGGTGTAGGCAAAATACCAAATCGTATAGCTTTGCAAAGGGGTAAAATGATTCTTAAACAGAAAGCAGGGTAAATGAAGATCCATAAAGAGATTGTCTGTGATTCACTAAAGCTTATATTAGGGAAAATCTAAAAAGTAGACCATTGATAAATACAACACCTTAAGAAATTTGCTAGTTGGAACTAAGAAAACCAAAAGTTATCGAAATAATTTATCCTTAAGCTAAGTATGCTTTATTCAGATTCTCGAAAGGCAAAATGATCTATATATTCGAAGCTTACAAGCTGTTTAATCACTGGCAAGACAGCCACATCCACTCAAATATATTTAATCACCAATATTTAATTTTTCATAGTTGTAAACAGCTGTATTTGGTCATTATGCTGTAAAATAGTAATTGCATTAAAGAGTCATTATTTTTATCATTTTTTAATGTTTTCATATTTACTTTAATATATTATAATAATTTTTATTTTACTCTACTTTTATTGTTTCCTACTCTGTTCACAGTCATTCTTACACTGTACTGGAGCTGTTAACACCCAAATTTCTCTCAGGAATCTTATCTTATTATTTTCATCTTATCTTATGTTGTTACTCATCTCTAACCACTGCTAATAAAATTAACACATGAACACTAAATAAAGACCTTCCAAGTTAACTGTGGAGTAACTAACACAAGATGCGCAGAACAATCTTAAGTCACCAATGATAAATGGGATCCCAGTGGAAAACACATTATTATTGTTACACCAGTTCCAACACTTGAAAATAGTTCACTCCCTTCAATATTTAATAAAGCATGCATCATAATAATCAAACTAAGATAATGCCTTTAGATTTTATCAACAATTAAAGAAAGATTGGCAGGGATTTGCATGTTTCTCTCTCTATGGTGCATTATATCAATAAACAATTCAAGGACTCATCAATGATGAATTTCACTATGTAAAGATCAAGACCAGAAGCTGATTGTCCATGATTTTTGATCCCTCAAATGGCACTGCATCAAGAACCACCACTCAAAAATAGCTGATATATCCACACGAGTAAGGGATTACTTTGGCAACCTTTGTCAAGCACTACAATATGGATTCAAATGCCTCTTTAACTTTAATTGGTGCAAGCCACTGAGTGTGACGAAATAGTCTTAATGAGTGGGAACAAAATGAAGCATGTCTTCTTGCTAGAGCTTTTTTAGGTGCCTCCATTGTTTAACAAATGTCCAATATTGTTAATGTGTCCTAAATTCTTCCAAATAAACCAAACCTAAAACAAAACCCGTGAAGGGGTGTATTGTAACAAAATAAAGTGCACGGATTAGATTTTAAATCTTTCATGATCCCCATGGTTGAATATTTTAATATTTAGATGCCCCTATAATTCCTGTTAATTCATAAACATTTGTAGATTTTAATCAATGTGAGTAAACCTTTGCCTCTGCTGTCATTAGAAAAGTGTCAGGAATGAAAATTAAAAACCCGCCTCAATAGACCACAAGTAGCATATGGCCTGACATTAATCTGTCAGCAGCCAGATCCAGCAAACATACTAGAGAGCTATGAATCATACTCATAAAGACATGGTTTTATTTCAACTAGTCATTCTTTTAATTGTAAAGCTTGATTCTATTCAAATACATTTCATGTCCATAAAAAGTATTGACCAAAGACAATATAATTGACAGTATGGGATAAACTGTGTTTGGATTTAAAGTGTTTTATGGTTTGTTAGCAGTATGGTATTGTTTCAATTCTTGTATAGTTAGCCTTTCTGTAATCTGATGCCAACTACTGCTTGCACATGACCCTTACTGGCTAAGCAGCGCTAGTTAGTCAAGCAAATTGGCATTTCTTTGTATGGTTCAACTGCCAAATCTTACAGAGAGCCCTAACACAGCCACAGGACCATATACTTTCCCCACTGATATAACCTACCTTAAATAATTGGATTTTTTTGTCAAGTATAATAGCTTGTTTCTCTTATTAAGCAGTTATTTTGCCTTGCAACACCTTCTATAGATAAAGTGATAGAATCAAGAACATTAATCTTAAAAGCTTGGAGGTGATTAATGGATTAGTCATTAATTTGCTTCTAAAGGAATAACAGTAGGCTGGGCACTTCTGTAAAGATTCATCACTGTTTCAAGTTTTCTAAATTTAAAGATAAGGGTCTTAATGGGGTTCATTTGGGTCCCTGATCCTTAGAATTGGCCAGATTGAAAGACTCTGGAAGTACTTTTCACATAAGGGCCATTCATGGTCAAATAGTTTTTGTCCTTAAATTAAATTAACACATTTTCAAAAATTGTATACTATAAAAACTGAATTTAGAAAAAACTAGGATCAATCTTTTAATAGCTCTGAAGCAAGCACAGGTTACAGAAAGTCTCCAGTCTGTAATGTTTATGTATTTAAAGGTGAGAATGAAATTAAAATGGAATTAAAATGTTTATAGTGAATTATTTTTGCAGTTAATATTCAACAACAAAGTAGTAAGATATGTAAGATATGAAAATATTATATTCTATTTTCTAGATTCTCTATTTTTTCCAATAAATGTTAACCCCTTTTCTCCTGATTTAGTCCTTTGACCAAAATCCAGTGTGGTTCCTTCTTTTCATCTGCACAGGGTGAGTTCATGTGTGGAGGAAAACACCCTGATCATAATTATCCCTCGACTCTTTGTAATGCCATAATCTAACCTTCAAAGGTCATTATGTGCTCATTTTTGCTTTAAATGTCCAATCATGCCATTGGCAAATGTATAAACTGATCTCACCTTTTTATGTGTAAACAAATGGTTACAAAAACAGCTGTTTGTCACTATTTACTTATATATAAAAGTAAGTAAAGCTGTCACGTGTAATTGTTTCATCCTTTTTAAGCTTACTTGTCTGTGGACCATATAAACCATGGATCATTAGCATCTGATTAA
This sequence comes from Microcambeva bendego, assembly GCA_034509265.1. Classification (NCBI taxonomy): domain Eukaryota; kingdom Metazoa; phylum Chordata; class Actinopteri; order Siluriformes; family Trichomycteridae; genus Microcambeva; species Microcambeva bendego. The sequence continues at coordinate 5,961,505 of JAYDZG010000011.1, forward strand.
AAAAGACGGTTTATGATTCTCTAACTTCATTTGACCATCTGGACCAATGTTCTTTCAGCATAAGGTGGCACCACTGTTCCATGTACCTTTTCGAAGAGTGACTTAGAAGAGTGGTTGTTGTTAAGCTGAAAAGATCACTAAGAGGTCACTAATACCCATATTTAAGGTCCGACAAACAGGAGGCATGGTCAGTTGTCCAAATACTTTTGACCATATATGGTCATTTTACATTTAATTAAGTTAATTGGAGTAAATGTACTTTTATTCTTATATTATTTATAGTTCTGCTTTTAGTTCCTCTACACATATGTAATTAAGACCTAGTAAAAAGTCTAGGACAGGATTCACTGAACAGCCGTCGTATGCATAATTGATCGTGATGACTTTCTCTGTATGTAATCATTGCATGAGCTACATCAGATTCGCCTCAAGCGAGAGGAGAGAAAGAGTGAGGGAGCAATAAAAAACATATCAGGATGAAACAGGTGTGACTCCAACTTTCTGCCGCACTGGAGAAAATGAAGCATGCTGTCAATGACATTGCACCTGGGCTATTGTCTGCAACAAATAGCTTTTAAGTGCAAATTACCGGCAGGCTTTAAGGAGAGCTATGGCCTTTGCACTTACTTTACTCATTTCAATTCAGACCATCTGCATAATGATAAGAAATGTAAAACAGGACTCATGGTTCTTTCTTTAGAAGTAGATGAAGAGAAAGCAGCAGCTATTCTCAGCAAATACCCAGCACAATACACTGTATATGGCTCGATTCGTTTTTGTTTGTTTTGGGGGGGGGGCAGATGAATTTGAATTTAGGAGAAAAAGAAATACAAATGTTTATTCTTACTCTTAAGACTCTTAATCTTAAATCTATAAGTTGATTTATTATTAAGCACAAAATAATTCATAACTGCTGGACAAAAGCCAAACACATGGTGCCAATTTTTATATCACTTACTTATTTGGATCTATGGACACTTTAAAGGGGGGGGGGTTGATCTGGTGGTCCTAAACTCTGTAAAGCTGCTTTGTGACAATATCTATTGTAAAAAACGCTATACAAATAAAATTGAATTGACTTGACTTGACAAGAGGAGTCTGCTAATTTCTCTACAGACAGTGACTAGAGGCTACTTATGACCCTTCATGAACGTCGTGACCCTGGAGCTGTGTGTCATCCACATTACCTGCTACACATCAAAGGCTATGTTTACTGCTTAGAGCCTAGTATTCCTATACTAATGATTGTGTACAGCCTAAACTATCTGAGAATATGAGATACACTGCTTTAACCACTAAATTTTGCAATAAACTCAATTAAATTTGCATTTCAATTTTCAGGGATCAGTAATAAATGGTTGAACATTGTCCATGGAAGCAAATAAGCCCAATTAGTTTTTAATTAGCCTTAATAATCAAATCTTTATCTCCCACATTGTAAATCAAATCATCTGTAAAAGTAAAATCAAGGATGAAGACAAGGATTTCATTCCCAAACTTAATTGTATTTTTATTTACTGCCTGCTGTAATTCAATGTAGGGAGTGTTTACTATTGTTACAGATCTTAAATATTTGGAAACTAATTGTTACTTAATAAAAAACATGATTTCAGCTGCTCTCCAGTCACTGTTTTGTCACCTAATGATGTGCCATGCACTTTGGACTTCATGTTGCCTTCATTTGGCAGCAGATTTCTTTCTATCACAATATACAGAACCGCATTAACTTCTTCAGCAATTTGACCTAACGTAGCTCGTCTGTTGGATCAGACCACACGGGCCACCCTTCGCTCCCCATGTGCATCAATGAGCCTTGGCTGTCCATGACCCACTGGTTCACCAATGCTCATTCCTTGTTGGTCATTATGGTATGTTATGCATGCTTCTATATAAATAATACCTTAAAATATACCCATGTCTTGGGTATTGGTATGCCCACATGCCATTTTTACTAAAAACAGCCAGGATGGTAAATTTCGGTGTCCAAAAAGCAAGTAAAATTTTGACTCATCTCACCTCAGTATGTTCTTGAGCTCTGCACAGAGATCTTTTGATCCATCTGAGATGAGCTCTAGGCCATGTAACTCTGCATGTTTCAGTTTTTCATTACATGTTGTGCTTTCTCTTTGTGTAATATAGATTGCATTTCCTGATGCAGCAGGAATCTGTGTTGGTTTTTCAAAAGACTTTTGAAGCCCATGTACAGCAGAATGACCTTCAGGTAGTGTTGTGTGAGGCATTTAGGTCAATGTACATTCAACAGCCTTCTTTAGCCTTCCATTTCCATTTTCAGCATTTAGCAGACACCTTTATCCAAAGCAACTTACAGTATAGCAACCTTTGGATTACTAGTCCTGTACCCTAACCACTAGGCTACTGCTGGCCTTCTCAGAATCTTTTCTTACCATTATAAATGATGTAGTGTGAAGTAAATGAAGTAAATATTTAAATTATTCACAGTACTGCAAATACCAATTGAGCCATTAGAGGATCACTCACATGTTACCAATTCACTTGCTTTATATTTAATGCATAAAAATATCGATATAAATAATAAATACTTTAAATTAATCAATCATGTCCGGCATAATAAGATCAGAGCATTTACTTTAATTGTGCTCATAATGTATTTGTATCTGTCCAACCAATTTAAACTTAATACAATTATATTATATTAAATTATATTTAAATGTAAATAAAAAAGCCACTACAGCTTGCATAAATATTGTTTGTGTGTGGTGTTGTTTAAAACAATTAATGCTCCTGGTGAATGTATTTCTAAACCTATTTTTCTTTATGCGTATTCACTCAATTATTATTTTTCAAAGGGAACAAATGGTGTTTTTATGTTGAGAGATATTATGTACGTAATTAAACAGAATTATACACTAGAAGTATAACAATTCATGAACAAAAGTGGTTAAATATTTGTCTGACTTGTTTCCCCTGTGAAAGACAGAAATGCAATAGTTTATAGTACTTTTGTGAATTTGTCGTTTTGATGGTATTGCTTGTGTGTTGCATCAGTTGTGAGTTTGTTTCCTAAACTGGTTCATGCATAACGACGTGTGGTTTGTGCAAGGTTGGTATCATGCCGGATTTCCTTTTGATGAAATTATGTATGAGCTTGTGCTGTTTGTTTAGTAGGCCAGACAAGTGATATAATTGATGTTGTAAACATGTGCAGATCCAGCCCTGCTTTTCAATTGGTAAGTGCCTTAAAATTACTTCTTTCTTTCTTAAATGGTGTAACAGGGCTTACTCTACAGATTTAATAGTTTTAAAAGGAACTATAGTAGATCAAAATACTTCATCTTAACATTTGGCACACTCAGTTGGACAGACTACAGTTCTGTGAGAATGCTCCTCTAGCAGTTTGTCAAGAGTAACAAACCTAAACTTAACACAGTAACACACTGCAGCTGCAGCTTTAACTGTGGTCATGATGCAGTGCAAACTGTACGGTGGATCTGCATCACTATTTCTTTCTGGATTGGTTTCCTGTATCACAGCTGACTCATTTCTTCACTCCTAGTTCTCATGGTTCATTTTGAGTCATAGTGTTTGATATGAAAACTACAGGTGTATATTTCTGTTTTTCTGTGGTCTGAAAAAAACATACTTCAAATATGATGTACAGTGATGTTCATTTCTTAGTTTTATATATAAAAAAAAACTTAAAAAACATAATCAAAGTAGACTTGCAGCCTTGACCAACTTACCAAATTTAATTAGTGAGCATAGTAAACACACCAAATAATCGTAATCTTAGTCTGTGTAGAATATGTGTTGTGAATGTACTCAGTACCAAGTACTGACCAACACTTGTCTCTAGTGTCGTATCATCTCTTTTAATTACTTGTTCACATTAGAAATGTTTAGATCAGAAATGTCTCTTTTGTATTTATTGTACTTTTGTTATCTGCACTGTGTATTTTATTGTTTTGGCCTTTTGTTGTGGCCCTGAAGGGACGTTGTTTCATTTCAATATGTACCTGTATGTATATGAAATAACAATAAAGACTCTGACTGAACCATTGACATATTTGGGCTTAAAATGGAATAAATTCTAATACAAAACGGGTTAAAAAATGGCTCGTTTTGACAAATAGCAAATTCAGCATTTCGTAGTTAGAAAGAACATTAGACCAACACTAAACCTGTTAACTTTGGTTTTGTGAAGAATACATGCATTAACTCCATCTATACTAAATGGCCAAAATAATACAAAAAAGAATTGTGAAGCTGGGCACTGATATTCATCAAACCCCCTCAATTGTCGAATATTTTCAAAAACGTATTAGAGCTTTAAAGTTTATTTAAACCAAGCTTTCTTCATGACTTTATAGACTTTTCTGTCAGCAATCAGATTCTATAATGGTTTCCCATGAAATTTAAAATTTTAGTTTGGATATTTAGCATTTTGAATTTGCATAGTGTATGAAATAACAATCAAAATCATATGACAACCATACGACAGTTAAGCTTGTGTAAGACTTGGGGCTTGTGGAAAGCTGTAGCGTAATGGTTAAGGGACTGGAGTAGCTGATTGGTGGTTTAAGCCCAACCACTGCCAGGTTGCTGTTGTTCGGCCCTTGAGCAAGGCCCCTAATCCTCTATTGCTGTCTCTGTTAAATAAGTCTTAATGCTGAAACTGTAAATGGAGGAGACTTTTCTGTTGTGTAGTGTACTGACAGTGTTTGATGTACTTGTTTATGTACTTACTCCCTTTGTGGATTCCATAGTCAATGTAAAAGTGTGCTTCTGTACACATATGATCACTGTTCATTAGCATCTTTGTTGATGTTATTCGTGGTTCATGTGTACTCCCATGACCTTTGACTTTTTGTTATGTCAGAGCTCTTTTTATTGCTGATTATGCTTGAAGTCAAAATATTTTCGTGCAGTTTTGTACGTTGTGTCTTCCACCCAAGTACCTTTGCCTTCAGTAACGAATTCAAAGCTTTATGCTGTATGCTGATCAAGCACACCATTAATATATTAATTTGACAAAATGAACACTTTAACACTTTAAGACATTGTTGATTCTGTAATTATTAGTAAAGCTTCATAAACTGTTCTACATATAATAAATAATTTCACACACAGAACAAACATCCCAAACCTGCCGACCGACTTATGTGATAGGCTAGATTACACGTGACTGTTTGTGAAGCTTCTCCTGAGATCCTTTAGACCACAGTAATAAAACTCTTATTGAGTCTCTGCCAAGTTGGGACATCTGCTCACCTTATCGCAGATAAGTGGGGGTAGTCCCAGCATCTGTTCAAATTAATCCATTTTGCAAACACAGTTACTCTAATCCTCTAAATATTTCCTCTTATGCACCAGAAAAGCCTTCTTTTAACTTCCCCTATGAAAAACCGAAATGTTTTAAACTAAAAAGGAGGATGGAGAGAGACGCCTGCCTGTCCAAAGCAGGCCTTTGTGCATGGCAGTCCACTCGGCGTACCTGGCGTCTCTGCATATTCATGAGCCGCTTCCCGTCTTTTGTTGCCTGCCTAGTCAGCAGTCACGAAACACATGGCGCATGCTGGCAGTGCCTCGTCTAGATGAGGAGAGGGGGCCGTGGACGGAGGCAATGGCAGGAACCAGGACCTGTGAGGGCTGACTGACGTTTCCATCTGTGGCGAAGCCTGGTAATTATCGGGAAGAGGAGCGCCCGCAGCAGCATGCCATCTGCTAAAGGAAGGAGGAGGGGAATGTGAACGGCTCAATGAGGTATGAGCGTCCGATACCGCACCACCGGGCCGCTGCCTGTTTCTGACATGAGGGTCTCGCATCTGCTGCTGATGAGGCGCGGCCCAGGCACAACACACGTTCATACACACGTGCTACACTTCACATCCCCATAAGCCTGCGTTTGAGGCATCTGACAGGACCAAGGAGAGCAGCCAAGCATTGCTTGTGACCCTGCAGTTACCTCCTAGGCGATCACCTCAAACCCTCAAATGTTTAAGCGTGTGACTGTGATATGGAAAGTACCAGCAGAAGTTTGTTTGTTTTGGTAAATGCGTAGGTATTGTTAGCGTCGGCTGATACAGATGAGTGGCAAATAAAAAAAAAAAACTTGGCACAGGCTACAAATCTGTGGATCTGTGCTGTAGTAATAGAACACAGATCATTATGTGTTAATCGTAAATACTTGTTTGTAGAAATTAAGCATCAGATTTGCTTAAGCTCCTTAGCTCACAAGTTGTGAAAAAAAACTTAAAGAAACTCATACTGGCACCACAACAATGCAGTTTTGATGCAGTTACTCTTTTGATGCAGCCAAACTTTTTCATCTATTATTTTTTTAATCTCATCTTTTTTTAGTTTTTAGTTTTTAAATGTAAATTTAAAATTTTCCTTAAATTGTATTTTTAGTTTATTTTCATCTTCTCTTTTTATCTTTTAATTTTAAATGATTTTTTTACCTTTTATTTT
>JAYDZG010000011.1:5970930-5985040 GCA_034509265.1 Microcambeva bendego
TAAACACTGTACGTCGAGCAAACAAACTCCTTTCGTTTACGTTATTTTACTAACAAAATATTAACTGACAAGAAAATTATGAGACCATTCTTTTACTTTGGCTAGAGTGACTTTTTAGATGTCAATCGTATTTGGTTAAAATTTGCAGCAGCATCAACAGCGGCGGTCCTACCATTCAGAGGTATTAACTCAGTGCCATGTGTCTAACAAACGGAGGCAATTCTGCAGCCCTTAATGATAAGCCAGGCGCGCTGCTCTTGTTTCCCTCTCCACTCTCTTCAAATTGCTCTCCAAATGAAGTACAGCTGTGTCGACCAGGTGCTGCCATCCCTTTCAGAGCAAACAGGAAATTATCAAATCCCCAAATTCCTTGAATGTGCCACACGCAGTCCGCCTGCTTGGGTCTGCTGGCTTTGTGTGTGGTGGCTAGAGCCCGCGTATACAGATTGTGAATGCAATGTAATGCACTGTTTGTAGTTTAGAAATCCGTAAATCAATCAACTTTATAGTAATGAGGAGCCCAGTTAGCTCCTGTATCCCCAAGCCATAGTCATAAAATCACAATTTACATATAACCACAATGTGTGCACTTATAAAAAGCACAGCAAACCAGTAGCTATTGCTTTGTGTTCATCACTGCTTTACAAATACTCTTGGTGTTAGGTCTGTATTTTAACCGACATCATCAAACACCAAAAACACACTTAATTTTGAAAGCCGTAATTAAAATCATCATTGTATATATCACAGAAATATATATATATAAAGGCGTGAACAATGATGCAATTGCGGATCATTTCTTATTTATTTGATGTGGACAAATAGGGGATAACAAAAAAGAAAATGTTGGTTCACTGGTTGGTTGGTTGGTTGGTAAATAGGTATGAAGGAGGTTGTGTCATGTAACATGCTGACCAAGATATATTCCTAATAAATTCATTTAAGCAACATATCATGAGGATTTTCTCTACATTGTATGGCAGTGAGTTTTAAAAGCCATTTTAACATGTTCATTTAACACATAAGAAAAACTTCTACAAAAGTCTACAAAAATGAGTGCAAGAGGAATAAGTGGAATAATTCTTTGACAAATCTATTTCTTTACATGCAGATCCAGCTGTGTTACAAATATTTTATATGTATACTTATTTTTTCTGTTAGGTGCATCCAGTAGCTGCAGATTCATTAATTAGAAAAGCATTTTTATTTGTTTACTGCCCTGGCACTGATGCTTCAACTAAAAATCAGCCCTCCGGTGCCCAGCTGACTGATCAAGCTGGTTAAAAGTGCTGCTTATCAGATCACAGGACACTGACTTTTATCTCCCTGTGTGCTGAGGTTGACCTGAATTAAGGACAAGCAAACCTCTGCTGAAATGCTAACCTCTGATGGGCAGTCTCAGTTGCAGTCTTGGCAAGCGGTTTACCTCAGAAAAAAAAAGCTTTTTGAGCTGCAGATTTCCATGAAGAACTGAGAACCAGGACAGAAATCAAAGGATTTGTGATAAGAAAAAGTAGAGAAATGTGTCAAATATTTAAAAATGTATGTGTCGATGAGAACAGTGAAAGGAATTAACATTATGCACAGCCTGAGTAATTCTTTTTTACTTTTTGAGGGTCCCGATGAAAGTACACTGCTTTGCCAGACCGTGAAGAATTCAGTATTCTTGTAAGCAGCAAAAATGGTTCATCAAGCAAGTCAAAAGTTTCCATACAGTCCTTCAGTTTAGTTTTAGCTCTTTTTTGTCAAGGTTTGTGAACAGAAAAAGTTTCATACAGCAAACCAGCTTTCTAATCTGGCACTACAGATCACTTGATTTTTCAGCACTAACCATGATGTAACCTGTGTGCATGTCAACGCCGTAGAGGTTTGAACTAAAGAAAGCAATAATGGCGATAACCATTAGTTAATTCACAACCACCACAAAGTTGCCCTGAAATGTTCAGAAACAAATAATGTAAGAACCAAAGATTCATTCATTCATTTAAACATTTAGTTCCATGTACTTTTTTGCCATTTAAGTCACACAGTCTATTATACTAGCACACCACTGCCGAGATCTAGGTTCAGGTCTAGGTGTTTGATGTTAGATAATGAGATCAAGATAAAAAAAAGAACTTTGTTCTTGGCTTTTCATCTGTGCACATGAATTAAAAACTCACAATAATGTGGTTGCATAAATAAGCTAATATTTTAATAATACTTTGCTGAAGCATCTAATTTAATGACAGGGTTCTTTGTGCTGTTTTCATGTCGAATGGTGAAATATCACTTGACAGTTCCAGCTGAAGAACAACAAACCCAAAGCACCCAGGACAAAATGCTGCCTACACCATGCTTCACTTCGGTCATGTTCAGTCTTTGATAAATTGATTATTTTTTATTTTTTTTTGTCAAAAGTTGCTTGGTTTTGTTGTTATTTCTCAATTCTCTATTCCACGGCCAATACATATGAATAATTTAACACAAACAGCACTTCCAGAAATTAATGTAATCCCAGATGTGCTTTCTTCATGTCCTTTCATCAATACGAGAAGGACAGCCAGATCTTAGTAATGTCTGGCATAATTTATTCACTTGTTCATTGCTATCTTTAAAACAAGATCCCTTTAATAGTTAAATGGTTTTGGAGTCATATGCAGATACATAAATGTCCTACTGTAAAATACATATCAATCAAATACAAATCCATTCCTCACTTTAGTGCTCTGTCCATGATCTTCCTGCCAAATGCTGAAATTCCTTGAAAAGGACAACATGACAGTAAATGATGATATTCAGATTGCTTATAAACATTCACAGTGTGATGAGTAAGGTTTACTCTTAGATTTGAGAAATTCTAAAATGTAATTATTGGTGCAGGTTGAGCATCCATAATTCATGGATTATCTGCTAGAATCAAGATGTGTTTACGTTGGAATAATCAGGTTATTAATATGTCATTGATGTTAAACATATACAGGCTCCAGTTTGAATACATTACTAGTGAGACCCTGCTTTTGTGCAGTCTTAAAGCAGTCAAATGGACACATCTCATCATCAGAACAATGGAGAATGTGTCTTGCATATATTTAATGATTTATCTTTGAAATATCTTTTCTTATCACAACTAAAAGAGGACAGACCATGGTAACAGTCTTTGTGTTAAAAGGGGGGGGGGGGTTCATAATGCTGTCCTGACAAAGCGTGGTGGTGACAGCTGATGACTATTATGTCCAGGTGGCCAGGGTTGTGTTGGGGCTCTCCGAGAGCTGCCCAGCTGCCGGGATTCTTCGCATGTCAATTAGATGAAAAGTGGAAAGTATATTTGCAGTTTTTACAAGGACATGCAATGATCTATTGCAGTCTATTTAAAAACAAACAATCTGATCATTCTGGCGATTGCGTGATGCTGTATTTGCGGTGAAGTTAAAAGTATTGAAGTTTACATTTGAGATCTCCTTGTTGCAGTTACACATGATACAAAATAATAAAATATATACTTTATATATACTTTTACATACACGTTGTCCTTTGTTTTACCACCTGTAGTTCTGTTACATGTCTTTAATAATATTTTATAATATTTGTTTTTCATAGAGCTCAGATGGAGCGACGAGATTTTACACTACCACGCCAGCACCAAGAGTCTGAACTACCTGATTCGAAACTTTGTGGTGTGACTGGTTGGGTAGTTACTCAACACACTAGGTTGAACAAAGCAGTGCATTGTAATGCTGGTCCCAGGTCCAGATAAATAAGGAATGTGGTGTCAGGAACAGTATTCAATGGAAAAAACATGCCTAATCAAATGCCCTGATTTAATAAAGTAATTAATCAATAAATCGTTTAAAAGTGGACCAATGAAAGAACAATGGTGACAGGAATATGGGTGACCAAGGCTCACTCATGCATATGGCAAGTGAAGGCTGTGGCTCAAACTGCAGAAGAAGTTAATGTTGGTTCTGATGGAGAATACACAGTGTCCGAAACCACAGTCTTAAACACGATATTGGGCAGTTGTGCACGATGAGTACAGTTATACAAATAGTTATCAAACTATTTTTTATCTATCTATCTATTTTGGAACATTGTTGGCATGTGGATTTTTGGGCTTTGACTTAATTAATTAATTTTTATTTATTCGGTAATGCAAACTAAATTTTCAGTGTTAATTTTCAGTGTTTAATTTATAGTAGTGTAGTGTTTAATTTGGGTTGGTTCATAAGTATGGAGGTTAGTTTATAGAACACTAAACATGAATCCTGTATCATTCCTAAAACCTAAAGTAAATGTTCATTTTAATAACACACCAGTATTCATGCAACACTTTAGACTTCTTGGAATCCTTCCACCTTGAGGATGTGGTAAAGGTCGAAATGTGCCAAGATGCCAGCCGTTGCCATGTTGTGTCAGCTCCTCTAATGGCATGCAGTTGGGTTATAGGTCATAAGTGTGATTCAGTTTTAATGCCCTGTAGCATACAGCGTGGGCAGTAGGTCCCAGGCGTGAGCTGCTATCTGAGTTGCACCATGACAGTGGCACATGTAACAGGCTCAGGGAGGTGAATCAGTAATCACGTAAGTGGCACGTTCCTCTCTTAGATTCTATGCTGGCACAGGAGGAGGTAAAACATGTCACTAGTTACCAAGAGTAGTAACCTTGCTAAAACAAAAAAAGTCATGTTAGCAGAGTTAGCAAAGTACTGACCACACAATCCAAGTCGTGTATGCATTTAATGTTATGTTTTAGTACCTAAAGTATAGTCCAGATACTTTTATGACAAAGGTTTATTTTACAATAAGAGTCATCTATCAGCAATAAGGTCCCGGGTTTAATTTCCTGATGGAGTCTATTCTGTGTAGAAATTGCATGTTCTCTCTTTGTCTGTGTGGGTTTCCTCCAGGAGCTCTGATTTCCATTCACAATCCAAAGACTTGCAACAAGGTTAATTAAAGTCACTAACTAGTTGTGTGTGTGGTGGGAGGGGGTGACCTAGCAAACTGGTTTCATCCACAGAAGAAATGAGGATATTACAAGCTCATTATAGATACTGACCATTGTACAGAGAATACATACTGGATAGAGAACAGCTTTGATGCATGTCTTCCTCAAGTTCTCTAACTTGTAGCTTGAGCTGGTTAATTGGATGTTCATTTTAGATGGATTTTGATTAAGTTGCAAGGGTTTAATAATAGGTTTAATTTAATAGGAACAACCTCCAAGAGGGAGTTCATGTAAGCAAGCCAATATATTATTAGTGATCCGCACAATATTGTCCTGCTGACTACAAGAGGAGATAAGGTCAACTGGTTATTCAGGTAAACACCAAAGTTTTATAGATTATCAGATGGTCTGATCTGGGACTCATCAAGATAGATGACTTGGTTTTGGGTTGGAGATTGATCTAGAGATTATAATCGGAGTCTTTAAGATTGAGATGAGGCACCTTCTCTACCTTTAACAATACTATTGTTTATTTGTCATATGTACATACAGGTGAACAGTACAGTGAAATTCCATTTTCTTCACAGCTTGCTTGTAAGCTGGGGTCAGCCATCGTCCAGTGCCCCTGGTGTAGAGTGGTGTAAGGTTTAAGTGTGTTACTCAAGGACCCAACAGTTGCTGTCTAGCAGAGCCTGGATTTAATCTGCCAATCTTCCGGTTTGTTCAATTCTACCAATGCAAAGCTGGGACTGTTAGTTACCAGTGCAATACCCTTAAACTTAAGCTGTTTTGTGGCTAATAAATAAATAATGAAAAGATCTGGTAAATGCTATAAATATAAATGTCTTACTATTTAGATAAGCAGATCATGTTTTAGCCACCACATGAAGCTCCGCTTCTTGAGCACTTCCTCAAACTCCTCAAGTCAAGCTCATCTTACCAGTAAAAAGTCCCAAATTCCATATGGCACAGTTGGACCTGCCTTTACGTTGGACCGTGGGTTGTTGTTTTCTGTCTTTTTTGAGAGGAACCACACTGTTCCTTAAATCTCTGCCTCCTCTGCAGCACACAGATGGTTATTATAGAACTGCACATAAATTGATTATGTTGCAAATGAACTGTTGCTGTCAAAGTCAGCCGCCAATCCTGTCCCAGTGTGTCCCTCTGCCCACTGATGCATAGGATCCAGCTGATGAACCAGATGTTTCACAGAGTTTTCCATTTTAAGGTCAGAACAGATGGGGCACACCCTGGTTTTGCTTCTTTTTTTTACTTTGTTATGCATGTGTGTTCATTAGAGGTGTGAGATTATAAAGATTTATTTAACTGAGAATGATTCAAAGGAGTAGGCTGATCAGAGAGGTAGTTGTTGTTATGCACTGCAGCGCTTTTGAATGGGGACCACTATTTTAGATTCTTGCCATCTGTGCGCTCAATTCAAAGCTCAAACTGATCATTTCTTGTAGTTTATTCCTACAAACAGATAATAGTGGGTAATAGTAAATTCATTGCTTCTGCAAGTCACTAGTTGATCATTAGAAAAATTACTAGAAAAACCAAACAACTTAGCAATGTATTTTAGCATAATGTTCTTTCCAGGGATTGTAAGTGAGGATGGCTAATGCTTCAACAAATAATTCTTCTAAACTGGTACTTTCTAATGAATCAGCTGAACTGGTATATTAAGTTTCAGGGCTGTGAGATCAACACTTCTGGGGGTTCTGTAATTATATCTATGCATCCAGACAAACCGTCTCTTAGAGTGACGGAATTTTTGCTCATCCAGCAGGTCGCCATTAGGTGTACCAGGTTAAATCAGCTTTCACTCTCATCAGCTCTCAATCATTATGTGATAACTGTTATACAACTCAATCCCAGTGTCTCGCTAACATGCTAAATATCTGGACAAGAGTAATAGCAAAACCAGGTCTTTGTGACTTTATCATCCACACATAACTATAATACTATCAATACATTGCATGAAATATTTTGTTACTCTACAACTTCCTACAGAACAATCCCTGCTGGTCATGAAGCCCAATCCACTCAGATTCTTTTCTTTTTCTTTCTTGATTTTACTCTGCACTTCTGTGTTCAAACAACTTTGACTGAGATAATAAAGAGTAAACAGTAAAATATTTTAAAACTGATGGGCAATTATCTCCTGAGGTTGGGCACAAAGTGGTGAGCTATGACACATTAATGTATGTACACATTGATCCTTTGGTTGATTTTACTTTCATCAATTTACCTGTGTATAGTAAATATTAGGTTACTTTTCACTCTTTCTTATCTTTCACTCTTATATTTTGGAGGGTTGCAGGCATTCAATTCTAAATATGTTATTTTTAACAAATGCAATGAATTTAGTGGAACCCATTATTTTGAATCTCAGCCCTGTCATCCAGCAGGCTGAGCACCTACATGTACAATGATTGGCTTTTGTACATACAGGGTGAAGCCGGTCAGGGTAAAACACACTCTACCATTTATGTGTAATTGCATAGATATTTTCTGATCAAATGGGAGTCCATTTCAACTGATGAATGAGCCACAGTGTGGTGACAAAGTGTACTGAGCAGGATACAATTGGCTACAGTCAATAATTGAATCCCCACTAATTGTATTTGTATGGTTGAGGTAGCTTATAAAATATCATTTTAAACACTCCAGTTCTGTTTCCATTCTACAAAACTGACTCTTTATCTAATGTTTCTGTCCAATGCATCAATATTATCATAGTACAGCAGCCATACTGAGAGCCTATCTATTCTGTTACAGCCTGCCATTATCTGCAAATTGGGAGCACAGGCTGCAGTGAGTGTCTGGCCAAATATGCTGTCCATGGCGATGAATATGTATGCAGTGTCAGGTGTAAAAGAGTGGGCTCCTGTGATGCGGCGCTGTCTGTGACACATCCTCTGCTCAACTACCAGCTCCAATCACACCCCAGATGTACCGGCGCTGCTGCTACTGTCACTCAATCTGTGGCCTGCAGTCTCAGCCGACAGCCGGAGCCCGCGGCCCACAACCAGAGCAGAGACAGTCCGGGCGGAACAATCAGGACAGAATGTTAACATTGAATTTCAAGTTGTATACGTACTTATTTATGTTACAATAATATAGATTGAGTGAGCATTTTGTCTCAATTATTCGTACTTTACAATAACTATGTGAAATATACTCACTCACTTAATATCCAATCATGGTCTATTACTTTATTAATTGATGAAAAGGTTATTCAACATTACCTGGCCCTAAATGATTTTGCATGATCAAGCAAATTTGCGTATGTGACACCCTCACACCAAATCATTAAACAATAATACAATAAAAGACAAAAAAGACAAAAAATCAAATAAATAAATTATTACTTAATTTAAAAGGTTAACCAAGGTTGTTCACCATAACCTGAGCCTAAAGAATTTATTCAACCAGTTAACTTAAGGCTTCATTATGGATCATATAGGGATATTGGGAAATCAGTACTTTAATGTACTTTGCCTTGTCCAGGGTCACATTTAAAGAATGCATTGAGTATTTTGAGGTCAATGCTGAATCATAGTACACTACATTTCTTGTGACTTGTGTCTCAGTTGCACCTAGAGTGGGCACTGTGTCCATTTCAAGCTTCAGTCATAAACCTTTAAGGAGTGCAACATGTTTAATTATTCTGGTATAGGATGGGTTTAAAAAAAAATCACATAAAATATCTTCTTTTGCTTATCGCTCTTTGGCATGCCAGCCACACCAGTCACTTTTTCAGTTTTATGCAGCACCTTGCCATTTGGCCAAGAGCTGTTTATCTTCATTGGCATCCACAACAGAACCTCATGGCCAGCATTTTCTTCTTGCATTACTCATTCCTCTGGTTGTTTGGTACCTTCCACATGCTCTCATTAACTTCTAAGGTAATAAGTGTTTTCTCATCTGTAGTACATAAAAACCCCTTTTGCTTCTGTTGTCTTCGGTAGCTCCAACCTTGCCACTCATTCAGAATCTCAAATACAGAAAAGCCAGTGGATGCTTGGAGGCCCATGGCACACACTGATCCAAGTCTTTCCCTGTTTGAATGCTGTGCTTCACAGGTAAATCATTTCTCAGAGTTCTTTTCATCCCAAAACTTTGTCTGTTTCAGAATGATATAGGTAGTTTTAATTTTTAGGAGCAAAGTTCTTGCTACATTTGTTTAAGATTTTCTGAGAGGAAGTTTGTACCTGTAACATTTTCAGATGAGTATCTGGGATTCTTTTTAAATTCTTTAAAATAAATTTGTGTCAAAATAGATTGTCATTCAGTCGTCAATTTCTGTTACCTTTTTGAGTACAGCTTTGGTTGAAGATTCTCGAAGGGCAACAACATTTGCAGTGAAAAGTCCCTACTCCTGGTTTGCTCACTAACTCAGTCACTGCCAACCTGTATGCTGTTATTCACATTGACCATGATTTTCTGAAATAGGTACTGAAAGATTTTCCAACACTGCTCCTGTCTTGCATCCACCATTTTCGTCCATTTTCCCTTGAATCAGTTTTGATCTGGTTCACCAACTGTGCTGATTTTCAATACTGCTGGCTGGTTTCATGGAGTCATCTTATTGAATGAGGCAAAACCTCTTGAGACCCAAACAAAATAAGTGCAGTCAAACACCATATAAAAATAAGACAGGAGGGAAAAAATAGTCAGTATAAGTCCTGTGACATTTAAAACCTCAGTAACAGTTTTCTTAAAAGCCAATTTAGAAATAAAATGTTCCTATTGTAATGTTTTCTGCGGTGCGTTCCAGTCTTTGGGTATAGCAGAATGAAATACTGATAAACCAAATACTGTATTCGTTTTGGGGACCTGCAGCATGATAAGCTAAGCTGTCTGGGTGTTATAAGCATTTAAGTTGTTAGGAGAAGGCTTATTCAAGCTGATCTGTATATGGTCAGTTTGGTAGAGTGGCTTGGAGATTCTATACAAATTTTAGATTTAAGCTTACTTTGTAACCTATAATTGTATGTTAGAACGACAAGGTATTATCTAGCCAGATACCCAAGAACTTGTTTTTTTCTGTAACCTGATTTAACACCCTCAAGCGTAGTATTATACTGATGTGGCTGCGGTTTAAAGCATTTATTGCCACATCACAATATCTTATTTTTAGTAGTGTTCATCTGAAGATTTAGTGTAAAAAATATTGTTGAATACTGAATTTTTTTTTGAAGTAGGTTTCTTACTGCCTTCATGGAAGGACCAGCAGCATATAAGATGGGTGAATAGTGGATGAATCTTCAACACAAAGTCCAAGATTATTTATATAATATACTATATAAATTACAACATGATCAACAGTTTTCCAGCTCATAAACCCGTTTTTAAAAGAATCACTTTCCTACAGGGTCACACAGTCTTTGTATGTCTAAGAAGGACACAGTAATAAATTTTGGCAATTGTACAATAAAGTGTACGTAGACAGTTCTTTCATACCCAACTGAGACCATTTAGTTACCTTATTATAATGTAGAAATTATACACATTTTTGAGGAGAGAAAAGGGTAAAAGTGCTTATCTCATTTTACAAAACACGTCTGCTGAATATCTCCAAGAATCCAGATGAGAAGAAAAGAGGATGAAACAATGCAGAGATTTTGGAGCAATGTGCACTTATTGTTCCCTATGTCAGATTAGAAACGGATGCAGAAGCACAGAGGAGGAAGGCCTTTTTTCAGATTCATAGCCCCTCTACAAAAAGCAGAATCCTCAATTCTACTGTATCAGGACTGAACACCTTGGAAGAAATATGCAGTATGGTGAAAAAAAAGTTTTTTTTTTCTTTACGTTTTAATGAATCGAGGCAGACGCACAGAGAGAGAGGCACAGGCAAGGAGGGAGGGATATTTTTCCTTCATTGCACCAGCACCTCTCTTTGTTCTGAAAGGCCTGTTCACCATTTTGCATGATTAACAATATTATCTGTACCTAGCCGCGTTCGCTGGCAGGCTGCAAGCCATTGTGTTCCCGTCAGGGGTGAGTGGCCGGGGCCTGGCATGGCATTCATGCCAGACCATCAGGTGCCCCAAAGGGTAGCCTAATCCCAGATGAGCCTGCAACGGTACTTTCAGAGGCTAGTCAGTCAGAAAGCAGTGAAATGTCAACATCTGCCCCAAACAGTGGTTAGTGGGGGCGGAGGGTGTTTTGTCCAATTTAAATGGTTGCACAAACCAGTAGACATTAATAGTTATTAAAAGTTTTAGATGTCTGACTGCTTTCTTCAAATCAAACCAAAGATTTTCTTTGTAAAACTAAATAGATTACCTGGGATTACATGGTAGGATATTCCATGACCCAGCTTTGATCCATCCCAGTACCATGCTGTCAACATGCTATAGCCATAGTCTAAAGTCCTTTTTAAAGAAAAGCATTTATGTTGACATACATTCACTTATACTATTTTTCATGGTATCGAAATTTTTGGTATTGTGACATCCCTAGTGGTGTGTATGTGCACCCTTTTCTTAATATATGCATATTATTTATTTTCTCCTCTCTAGCTCATCAACTGACTGTCCCTCTGACTGGACCTGCTGGGCACTGGTGCTTCTGATTTAATTTGGTAATTCTCTCTTCTCCTATCTCGTTTACACATGGACACCCCTTTCCCCAGAATAATTGACTCAGCTGCAGTCTTTGTGATACAATAACCAGTTTACTCCACTAAATGCATCGCACAAGCTCAGCCCTAGCATAAAGCTAATTGTTCTAGAGAGGGCATGTGAGTTTGTGTGTCTGCATATGTGAGGCTAATGATAAGAGCCACACCAAAAAAAACTCTCGCTGCGAGCCTGTCTGTTGTGGAAACAACATTTATCTTCAGTAAGTCACTGCTGTCCCTATATTCCTTCATAAAAAATGAGTTTCTTATTGTTAAACCCAGTGCCTCTTTTCTTTTCACCCAGGAGCATTTCTCCACTATTCTGCAGAGCAAAGACTTGGAATATTTCCTTCTGTTTATCTAAATTTCCTCAGAAACAATTTTTGTTTGTTTCACAGATTAAAAAAGAACTTTCAGTTATTTTTTGTCAAAGAACCACGAGTTACTGCTTCAGGTATGGATAGTACAAACCTGATTAATTACAAGCTTCTGTGTTTATATCTTGCAGTTGACATTACAACAAGAATTTGCAATTATTATATTTGAATAACTATGAACACCCATGAATCACAACAATTAACTTACATCTAACAAATATATGACCTTAAAATATAAAAGCAAAACTGCTTTTCTATTATTTATTTCTATTATTATAGTATTTCTATTATTTAATTCGATTGGCAATCGACAACATGTTCAGGTAGTTTCTTTTTTTTTTCAGTGACTAAATTATAGTGAAATATTTTGTGGGCTATCAGTTTTTTTTGCATTGCCTGTTAATGATTATGCTTGTGACTGCATATAGTATAATGCTCTCATTAGCACTAATAAGCACTGTAAACCCTGGGATGGGTGGTCCACGTGGGACTTGTGTCCTGTTGAGGAAGGCTGGAATAAACCTTAAAATTCCCTAACCCCCCCCAAAAATGCTCTTGGGCTGTAAATCCTAATTACAGCGACTTCAAAAAGTTTCCATTTCAACTTCTTTATGCAAATGAATACAACTTTTGCATCAATTTAAGAAGGAACTTTCATTTTTTTCAGATCACACACACATTTTTAAGATTTTGTTATGTTAAAAAGTACTTGGATGGGCCATATTTTGGCAGCTTTTACAGCCAGTCATCTGAATAAGTCTTAATTAATTTTGCAGTCATTAAGCATTTTTGGCCCGTTCCTCTTAACTTCCCCTTCATCCATCACCACCCACTCAGACTTTAAAGGTTTGTTTACAAATCTGAACAGATCCATTCTATCCAACAAAGACATGGAACCTAAATATTTAGCTTTTACTGAAAGCCAATGATTATCAAGGATTTACAGTTAAGGATCATTTATGAGTCTTCTGTCCGTACTACATACATTTAATATGTTTTCTGCACGTTTACGTTATGGATGAGTGACCACTTCCATATTGGCGTGACGAAGAAGAAATCGTGGAACATTTTCGGAAAGAGATTGTGCAGTATTTAATGGCCTCACAGCCCACTAGAACTAGTTTAGAATGCTGCTTTTTCATTTTTTTTCAATTAAATACAGAAATAAGTTCCACCGCCTTTGCCATGTTTGATTTTTACTATGAACAGCCCTCTACTGGATGTGTTGCTCAACAAACATGTCAATGGAGCTGACACAAGGAAGTATGTGGGCAGTGAGTTATATCGCTTGAAGTGCACACATACATTTCTGCATGCAGAGGGAGTATAAATCATCCATAGTGTTCATCCGTAGAAGATTCTTATTAATCGACTTACAAGGCAGGTTAATCAGATGCACTACTAAGACAGCAATTACATTAGTTTTCACCTACGCAGCTACTTAGTTACACTAATGCCATTCAAATCAATGATGAGGTGGCACAATGTGATAACATAGAAAAAAACATCTAGCTCAGTGTACCAAAAATGGATTTAATTGTCACTGACATGCCCTCATTTGCAAATAAAAACACTTGTACATGTTTAAACAAATAACTTGTGTTGCTTTTTGGATTTGTCCTTTTGTTTGAGAAAAGTTGCTGCAATGACTGCTGGGACTGTCTTCACCGGCAAGGAGACATTAGATGCTCCCTCACTATTTAGTCAGAACATCGGTCAAATTAAAGGTTTCTTGCCAGACAGTATTTGAAGGCATCCAGGACTTCAAACAGCCTTATTCTCGAGAGTGTGTAAAGGATGATGTAAAATGTGTCTATTTAAAATGCTCAGTAGGTTTTTGAACAGCCAAGAACTAATTATATGTTTACACACATATTCCATCACAAATAGTGGAAAACACATCGAAAATAGTATTTATTAATATTCTATTGAAATAAAATGGGGTTGAAAACGTATTGAAAATATATACAGGTGACATATTGCTCTCCTACTTGTCTTCTTGAACAACCAACCACTACAAGAGTTTGCAAATATGACTGCATTAAAGGATCATGCCAATGAATACCCCATTAGCAGGTGGTGTTAAGATTTAAAATTTCATTGAATTTTGGGTGATGTTTAAGACATAAAGCAATAGCTAATAGATTCCTTGTATTGAAGCTTATTTGCATTG
>JAYDZG010000011.1:6099193-6111258 GCA_034509265.1 Microcambeva bendego
TTATTCAACTACAGCATGAGCTACTGTTGATTTATTCCTGTTTGGTGTCAACTTAGCTTAGGTTAAAGAATCATTTGGTCAGATTTGATGTGCGTTTAGCAGTAAATATAGCACCTAGATTTTAGCATTATTTATGTTTACATGAGTGTTAGCATTTAGTTTAGCATGAGCATTGTTAGCGTTAGCATTTCGATTAGCTAATAGCGTAAGTCTTGTGTACCTTTTGATGCTTTTGTAAGTAAATAATCCTTATTTCTCTTCCTTGATTTCTTTCCTCACGACATGTCCGTTAAGCCTTGGTGTAAAAGGAAATCATGAAAATGCACCGGTTAATACAGCTTTTGACAATAAGCATGGCAGAGACAGCTGAACTCAACAATTACTTACGCTTGGCAACATATTATACCAGAATGGCCATACAGCTCTTAAAACCTTTCTATGCTGTGCATTTAAATCTTTCACCATTTTCTAAGATTTTAATCCTCACATACTGCAGATTTTTGCAGTAGGGTATTTTTAACTTGCGGAATTTCCAAGTCACAAGGGAAAGCGAGGGTAACTTTCTTCATAACCTGCTTGTCTTTGCCTTCCTACATTTGATTAAACACATTTGCTGTGTTTGCAGTCTTCATGCTTTTGTTCTTGTGAGGTTTTTTTTACTTATTATTGTAAGCTACCTTCACACGCGATAATCTTTTGATGTGACACCTGATGAATTTAGGCCTGTTAACAAATCACATGGGTGGACTTCTTAATTGTATGTTTGTTCGGCAGCTTTTGTCTCGACTATCTTTCTATTGTAGGATTTCTGTAAACTTGTTGTAGTGCTACCTTGGCATGTCTGGGCACATTGAAAAGTCGTGCAGGATAAATGTGTGGGAGCTATGGGCTAGGGGCCTTGTGTTTGCCAACAGAAAATCTTTAACCCACTATGTAAACAGGAGAAAGTGTCACACGTGTCTGGCAATAAATAATAAGTTTTCACTTAAACCAGATGTCAAGGATATGTGTGTGGTAGGTTTTCCCTTGACAATTGCCCATTGATATGGTACCTGCTTGATTTAGTAAAGCCTTGAGCCTGCATTACCTTGTGTGATCTCAAGACCAGGAACAGGAACTGGTCACTGTGCTTTAGCTTGGTTTTGACAGCTATGAATGAAGTGGCTCAGCCAGACAGGGAGGGCAGTTTACGTTAGTCGTGTTCTCTGAATCCCTCAGGCCTTAATAGACCAAGTCATTATTCAGCCAGCGTAATTATTCCAATGTTTTCTGGCACTCTTAATTAGTCTGGCTGACATTGCAGTAAAAACAATCATTTTGAAAATTATGACTTTAAGAACAATCACAAGCATTGACAAAATGATTCATTACATGTATTTAACTACAAATTGCTTTCTTTATCATGCAAGCAATAACTACATGCAATGTTATTACAAGTCTAAGTTTCCACAGTCTCCTGGCCCTTCTTTATTAACAAACAACAAATCTGAATTAATGTTAGGGGTCGTCATTGCGGATCACGATCTGCATTATTAAATTGGTTTTAAGCCAGATGCCCTTCCTGACACAACTATTGAACCAGGCTTTGTGCAGTTCAATGCACGGCCTACACTTGCTGGGTTTCACATGCAAATAAGTACACTTTATTAAATAAGTGTGTTACTTTGTGGATTAAAGCCTTAAACAACAATAAATAAAAAAAGATATGAAAATAACCACTATTAACTAACGAAACTATATCTATATATAGCTATCTATATAAAATGTATACATTAATAATCAACCACAATAACACTGTTCAGCACACAATGTATGTTATATATAACAAACATTTATTTAAAGATAGGTATTCTTATATTTACATTATGTACATATTGCACGCGAGCTGGAATGTGAATGTATTGGACAACAGCGCTTAGACTGAGCACATAAATACACTATATATACATTAATTCAGACAAATGCAGTCTTTCTTTCATAAACTGCACCCGCATAGTTCATCACTAGCTTAAATCAAAAGAAATGTCTTGAATAACAAAACAGACAAACAATATCACAATTCATTTTGGCTTGTTTTAAATAGTGTGACTAAGGCTTTGTGTGGTTTCAGATCTGCAGCAGAGTTGAGCTAAAACTAAGTAAGTAAGACTTTAGCTATAAGGCATATCAGCAGCATTTGCATAAGCATAAAAGCATCAGCAGTAGACTTTACAGTCCACGGACGTATTTGGCAGCGGGACATTATTAGTCGTTTTTTGTGAAACTTCATCTTCACTTGCACCATTAACAAAGAGTAAAGAGTTAGCATTGATTTGTCAGTCGACAACACTTCCATGACACTGCATGTATAACTCTAGAGGAATTCTTTAGTGTAATAAAATAAAACTGAGTAGTTAAACTTTATAATGTTAATTATGATTTTTTAATTATGAGTTCTTCTGATTTCCCTGTTCTTTCCCAAGGCACTTTGTTCTTGGTCCTTTATTTCATCAGGTCTGTTAAAATCTGCAAAGACAAAAAAGCAATGGAAATCAACAAATGTTGCTTGTCTTTAAATACAATTTCATCTTCATGAGCACAATATATTAGCTTCTGTAACCTGCACTGTCGTACTTTTTTTGACCAGTTTTCATGTGTACTCTGGTGACCTCAGTTTACTTCAACACCCACAGTGAAGGAGTAGGACTCAAGCTTACTCTACTCCTTCTTAGAACCCAGGGGTGAAATCCAGACAGCGATGGATGGGGTTCTTTGAGAGAGCTTTGACATGTTTTGTCGTGAGTCATGTTGTATCTGCTACCAATAATTTACTGTCAATTCCTCCATCCATCCATTGTACAAAATAAGATGTATTATGCTACACTGTATCCTAATGCTATCTGTTTCACAATCCAAAAACCATTCTCTTATCTTACAGTAAACATGATTTATTGAGTTAGTATGGGCAACCTCAGAGCATCATACTGAAAAAAAAATGTTCAATGTGGTGTGTGTGTGTGTGTGAGAGAGAGAGACATTCACCTCATCACCAGTATTAAATATTTGAATAGGGTGTAATTTAAGCCACATTAGCTCTTCTGTCATTCTGTTCTAGATGCCATAGCCTTTATGCCTACTAACATCAATAAGTCTTGACTGCCTAACAACATGTCAGGAAGCACAATGGCACACTGGTGAGCACAGTCACCTCACAGCAAGAAGGTTTTGGGTTTGATCCCCTGGTGTCAAATCCCAAGGTCGGAGTCCTTTTTTGTGTTTGCATGTACTCCCAGTATCTGCTTCGGATTTCTCTGGGAGCTCTGGTTGCTCTCACAGTCCAAAGACATGCAAGTGAGGTGAGCTGAAGAAACAATATTGTCCATGACTGTGTTTGACATTAAAGACATTATTTTTTATTTTAACAGTTGCTTAATTCTGATTAGATTTGGATCTGGAGCCAAATAGAAATGCTGGGTGAAAGCCATACTATTTTGGCTGTGCACCAAATCGTATTCTTCTGATGACACCAATTATTCTGCACACATTATCGAGTACAGTTATATGTGGTTTGGAAAGCAGCCAAAATAATGGGCTTTAGAACATCTGTCACTCCAAGTCTGCAAAACACTATAAATATAAAAGAGCTTTAGGCATTTGGGTGGTGCTGCGGTCTACTACGGTAAGATTTCGGTTCCAATCTCAACGTTCCTATTGGTCATCCAGTGGGTTTGATTTCTCTTGTCTTTATTTTAACTATTTTTAATTCTGGTCTTGATGTTTTGTCTTGGTCTTGTTTTTTTTGGCCGGAGCTGTTAACACTGTCGGTATTGCGATCTTGTGTTCTGTTTTTTATGAGTCTTGATCTAGCCTTGGTTAGTACTGGTCACAGTTTGTATAAGTCTTGATTGTTTTATGACTCTGCTGCAGATGAACTGTTCTGAAAGTGTATCTGACCAGAAGGCTCCATTTGTGCAGTGGTTCGGTAATGTTTGCTGACAAATGGTCCACTGATAAGACATGTCCCTGATAAGTCAATAAATGGCAATTTAATTATGACTTTGTTTGAGGTATCAGTGTGGGCTATGAGAAAAGCTTTCCTTAACATATATGTTGCCATTGGACACCAACACAAACAAGTATAAAATCAGTAAACTGTATGTTTAAAGTTAACGATTTACCTATGAGCTCTATCCTTCTGAGCACAGCTGACTCTCTGCTAACCTTCTGAGTAGCCGAGCACATCTTTTATAATCTACAAAGTGTAAAGATTGTACAACATTAGCATGGAGACACATGGTTAGTTTTGTCATTTTAATGCATTTACATATACAAGGGTTCTTCAAATAGATTCTGCACTTTTTAATCCTATATAATAAGAATTTCCAGAACTTTGTGGATATGGATATTTTTTGTGTCATACAATTTTATGCCTTCAAAATAGTTGAGTGAGCCACAGATGCACCGGTGCTTTCACATCATCACTTGAAAATCTTCTTTACCTTCTTTGAGAGTTCCAAAAAGTCTGGACTATGAGCTCTCTCTGATCCTACCAGTTACTACTCCTCCAGCCATCACTGTTTCCAATAAAATTCTAAAAGTGTTGAAACTTTTGAAGATCCCTCGTTCATTTTTTCCCTATTGAATCTCCATATCAGTAAAATGACTTACATGCTGGAATTTTGCAGTCCCTGGTATTATGATAAAGTCTATAAAAGCGTTTGCTGCATTTGGGGCTGAAATAAAGAGGCCCTAAAATACAGAAGGGTATTTAAAACTCAGACTTATGGACATAACACTACAGCCATAGTATAGCTGCCTTAAAAACTGTAGTGCTGCTCACCTGTTAAATGTTTTATGAACTTTTCCTTCTGCCGCAAATCCCTGGGAAAGACCTCTGTCCAAAAATAAAAGGCCAAGAAACTATTATAAGTAAAGTTGTTACAAGTATTATATGTCAATATGCCTGGAGCAAGGTTATGAGTTAGATAGATAATTCTAATTTATTGCAAATTGAATACACAGCTTACACAGATTACACAGAAAAAAACTAATATAAGGCAAAAAGAAACTTTAAATTAAACTATTGAATGTCATCAGTGTTGCACATTATATATCAGAACAATGGTGGTATTTGGGTACACTTTTAATGCTTGTTAAAGAACAGTGGTTTTCAAAAAGCCACCTTTAATACTAAGTCAGTTTTTCATATTCTACTAACATTATTATTGCATGCTTGTAGTGTACTGTGTTTTGTGTCTCCACAGTAATAATTCTTCTAATTTAAAAAAAAGACTTCTAATTTATTTTATTGCATGCTACTTTGCAACGAATGCAAGTGTGATCAAGATTCTAGGAATTTATAGATGTGCAATGCTTTATATATTTTTATAATTGCTTCTGTATTTATATAGTATTTGTTTAGTCACTTGATTCAGTTTCGTTTTTGTTTTAAAAATTAAGACAAATGACAAAGTGCTTGTGTAATTCAATATTTTACTTCATTGCAGTCTTTGCTGTTGAATGAACCTAATGGCAATCTGTCTTATATCTCTCGGAAGATAATAAATGTTTTGATTTGGCAAGCTCAATAACGAATGTGGCTAATCATATGATAACTTTCTGGAGTCTGGAGGGTTTTTTTCTCTGAGAAACGGCAAAATGTTTTCAATTTTACATTTTAACATTTTTAATTGTATGTATTATGAATAGATTAAATGATGAATATGTATTAATTTACTATCTGCATTATAAAAACTAATATTAAAGAGATATACAGTATATGAAGCAGAACTAAATAGAATGATGCTGGGCTGTAAAACCTAGCAGATTGTTTTCCCCACACTTTGTATCAATAAAAGTACATGAAACAGTGGTCCTTTGCCAGCCATACTAGAAAATGAATTAAATGTATGGTACAGATTCAGTGACATTTTAAAACTTAATACACCACTAAATTACCATTCTGGTGTAGAGTTATTATATATTTTTTTTCAGACAAAGGATGAATGTTTCAACCATTTAGTCACAGATAAGAAACATAAATGTTTAATGTTTAAATTTCTAGACTGACATGACTTAGGTACCCGAAAAAGTGTTTTTACAGTGTTAACTTTATGTTTATAACTATGGAAATTATTTACTTCTGCAACACCTTTGTGTCTGATGAAATATTACCTACAAAAGACCCCTTACCTAGGATTTGATCGTGCTCGTTGGACTTGTTGACCTCGTTCACTCGAGTTGTTACTATACTGTAGTCCTTTTTGCCGGATAGCGTTGGGTCAGGCTGATGCTCAGCTGCTCCTCTTCCTCCGTCCGCGAGCAGCTGCAGCAGGGTGCACGAGCCTCCACTCAACACCGTCAACATCATCAGCAGCCGCAGCAGAGCCGGAAAGCCGGGAGCGCGCAGGACGCTCATGCTGACGCGCAACCCAGCGGTGGCCCGCTCAGCTCTGAGCCCTGATTAAAAAACAAAAATGACACCGTAGAGTGCGGAAAGACACATCAAGTTCTCTATAGGTGTAACTTGGCACTGCCAAAGTTTATTTAGCACTGACACGCGAAAAGCTGAAGGAATGAGTCGAAGGAATTTAGGCATTAGTTACACACGACAGGCTTCCCTCTGCGTCTATACCTGGCATGAACCTGTCACGAGCCTATGCTCGAGCCAAAATGCTACTTAGCCAATATGCTACTTAATTAATTAGCTTATCGTCGACGTGAAAGTAAACCAGCTGATTTAACTTCTTAGACAAATAAAACCTAACCTAGAAATATTTAACTCCATACGTGAAACATATTGCTTGCTTAAACGACTTGCTAAATGGGCCTTGGTAAATAGGTAAATGACAGCACCTCTATTAACAGTAAACAACATACACCTTATAGAACTGTTTGGTAGGCTGAGGCAACTGTTATTTAAATCCATAAACAGGGGTGTACAACACGCTGCACTGTAAACATTAGCTTCATATTATTAATTTGACGGTTCAAAATATATACAGTTCTTAAATTGGACGTAACATATTGCCCCGGCGATTGGGGCAAAGTCTGTCCTCAGTGACATGTAGATGTAATTACAAATGACCCTGCTGGATAGAGTGGTTTAAACTATAAGGATGTATGATAACAATATCGGTGTTCAATACAGCACTCCAGTTCTTATAACTTATATAGTAACCATAGCAACTTTTATTTACCCTTCAAAAAAATAATAAATAAAAATAAGGGGTGAAATGTTACTACGTCCATACCCCAGCGAGTGAGACCATTAGTTAAGACTGATTGATGCTGAAGCTGGAAATGCTCACCAAATCAGTAAAAATGTACGAAATACCATGAACTAATAATTCCCCTGCACTGTATATCACCGTTAACATTAACAGCTGGAATTATTGAGGGTTTGAAATGTAGATATGACCCTTCCTGTGGATTTTGACTATTATTTCAGCCGTAATTATGTCTTTTTAAAATTAATTTAAAAAATGTGTTGAATACAGTGACCATAGCTTCTACGTGGAGGTACACGGACTGGGAAGCATCTCTGATAACACGCATTTTTACGCACGAGTTGTTGCGCGAGTAAAACGTTCTACCTGGTTTGTCCGGTGATACAGTCAGTTACGGTTGGGCTGTAGCTGATGATGTGGATTTTTATGTCAGTAAAGAGCAAAGTAAAGCAGGAGTCCTGAGTTGGTGTGTCCTTTCTGCAGGTAAACTCCGGTTCCAGGTCCTAATGCACCATACCAAACGGCGAGCCCAGTCTCTTGTATAGGTCAACAGACGCTCATCCGTTGAGGTGTGTAGCGTAAGTGGGCAAATGAAGACCCACGACTTTTCCTCTTTTTATCTTCTCCACCGTCGCGTCTCTCGGTGAAGTTTGTGCCACTTTCATCCAGCATGGGTTCCCTGGCTTTTTATTGCGCGCTGCAGACGTAAGTTCTCGTCCCATGCGGATTGTCCCGGCATGTGTTCGCTCAAAAACGCGCTCCTACTGAAACGCATTTTACTCTTTTGCTTTTTATTCCAGTCACTGTCTCCCGGAGGATCTCCTCAGTTCGTCTGTGGTTCAGGTAAAGTGGCTTTTCCCCCACGCACTGACGACTCTTTCATTCCCTTAAACGGAACTCTCCAGATCCATTTCTGAACATTGGTTATATCTGAGTTACAGGATACCGCAATCGATTCGTGTTTCAATTAGTCCATTACTGGAAAGCTGAACATGAAATCAAACTGCAACCAAATAAACTCTGAAAGTCAGTGTGCCAGTGTCTGTCTCTGGAGAGTATTAAAACAGCTGCACCACTATAGACTCCCAGTTCATCTCACACAGACTGAATGAAAAGCCAAGCAGCTTGGCCTTATCTATCACTGCTTTCACTTACTTCACAGCATTACCACTCCCATTTAAAAGAAAAAAATAATAATTTTTGCATCGTTTTTTTTCTTTCTAAAACCTCCCACGTGAAAACATGACACCAGCTCCCTCTGCGTTGGGCATTATAAAGCCTTGACTATGACTTAAAGTAAATGAAGTAGGAACGAATGCATTTTTTCTGTTTGTCAATTATACAAAATAGACAGTGGCTCAACACTGCCACATAGTGAATTTTATGTATATGAATATTTATATAACATAAATTGTGGTGAACAGTATCAATAATGTTTAATCTGGTGATTGGAAAGACTGTCAAGCTTTGATTACATCCTGTTTTTTTCTATAAACTACTATTAAATTGTTTGAAAAAGTTTACATGAGTCTGAAATATGGGAAGAATCTAATTAAATTGTCTATAAAACATTATAGAGTGTACCTGGTCATGTGAAATCGTTTGATATTTCTTGGCTGTACAACAACGTAAAGCAATTACTCCTAACGATTTCCACCAGATGGCTCCCCCTTTCATTAAAGATCTTCACACTGTACTTAAAAGTTGGCAGCATATAATGTGTGTTAAAACATCCTCTGAATTCCTAAATCACAAATCCACCCAGATGTGGAAATATAGTAAATATCGTTAGATCATTTTAACATGTATATTGGTTTGAGATTAAGTTTTGTGATTTTCACTCCATTTTCACATTCACACTGATTTGATTTGTTCCAGAATGGTAGCCAGTCACAAAATCCGGCTTTTAGAACCGTAAAAACACTCATCCACAAACTTGTATGACACAAACTTCAAAACCAGGGCTATTTATTTAACATGTCCCAATGTACGGACTGTGTATTTCCTTGTTCCATTTATATTGTGGAATAAGGTACAGAAGTTGAGATATTAATGCCAAGTTGAACACACACTTAGATGAGCCAAAACAACTGCTAACCTTATCTGCTGCCAATACATGGACTCCACAAACACCCGAGGAGTCCTTTGGTATCTGATACCTGCAAGTTTTCAGCATTTAAGGTATTAAGATGCCCATTCTTGGATGGTGATTGTCTTTGTATCCCATCATCAGCAGAGTGAGTAATGGAAAAGCAAAAAGCAAAGAGGAAAATAATGCTCTCAGAGAATATTATAAATACAAACCATATAAATAAATGGAAATAATTAAGAAGGCAATTAGTTTGCCAGAGCATGGCACTGGATGGCCTCCCTGTATATCTCTGAGAAACAATGTTAACACAAATACTGTGCATGAAAAGTTCCAGAACAAAATAACAATAGCTTTGTCTTCTTAAACACATTAGTAGCCAACAGGTCATGTTTTTGTTGATGTAGTAGTAAATAATAAAGCTTTACATGTGTTGACAACCAATAAAACCTATAACAGTTTATTTTAGAAAGCCTTATTAAATTCATCATTTAATCATATTCTGTATTTTCGGGTTCCCACTGGCTTGCCACTTTTATATTGGATATAAAATCAATGTCATTTTATCTGGCACAAATTTCAAACTACTAAATATGTGTAATTTATTCCCAGTGCATGTTGAAAATGGATTTGGAAGTACCTTTTAAAACAGTTTGATAAAACTTCAACTTTAAAAACTTTTTCAAGGCACTTTTAATGTTGCAGCAGCAATATAATGCAGACTTTTTAAAAGTTGAACATTGCTTGGTGTACTCTAATGTGCTCGTCCACCCCAGTGAAGTATTTGAGATTGTCTGAGCACCTGCATTGAGTATACACTGGTTTTGAATTCCTCTTGATGTGAAGAAATTGATATTATCAGTCATTTATAAAACACATTTACAACATGTTTATTTATTACTGTAACACACAACACCTCACATTCCTACCATGTCCCCTTTCTCCCCTATTTTACTTGTTCTATAATAGGGGTGAGGCTTTCTAGTTAAGAAACTCCAAATCTGACCATTTACATTTAATAAACCTGGCACCATAAATAATCTGTGCGGGCACATTTAGGATAACACGTACTGACAAGCAGCAAGTCATTCAACCTGGCATATTAAATCTTGGGTTCTGTTAGAGTACCTACATTTGTTTGAGTTCATGAGGGATTAGTAACATAAGGATTAGTAGGCTGAATTCTTGTATAGCTTTGTTCTAGGGTTCCTGTGCTGCACGAATAAGGTTATGGCTTTAAGAAGATTCCAAACATGTTTCACTATCAGGGCAAAAATCAAGAGGGTCAAACATCTTTTTAACCAAATGCTAACCAAAATGCGTTTTGAAGTGTTGCCAAAAATATGCCTTACAACTAAAATCTTTCAAATGACTTTGTTCCAGAACCTTCTTAGACCAAGATGGTCTTTGGCAACAATGTGGGCTTTGTGCAGACACCGACATAGCCACTCAGAAAAGTATTTGATCCACATTGTGAAAAACAGAAAAGGATCTGTGGTGCTGTTTTTTCTCCAAACACCATTGACATCTTGTTCTGGAGTTCATCAAGAACCAACAGCCTAAGCTCAGACTTGGCTGTGGTTTGATATTACAGCAGTGATTTAAAGCACACCACGGAAATCTTTCCCAAACCACAGAATTAAGGTTTTGCCATGGACATACCAAAAAAAATAATGAGAATTCTTTCCTGAAATCCTTTCAACAAAGAGTTAAAGTTGTTCAAATATCAAATTAGGTCCAAAGTTACCTAACTTATGTACAAACAAATGTACCAAATGTACATTTACATTGAGCAAAATAAGAGCAAAACCGATGAAGAGAGGGTCAAGATTTCTTAGCTAATAAAACCAATTCCTTTATCGTCAATTTAAAATCATATAATGTAACTAGTTTACCAATGCATCATGACATGAAGCAAACATGATTGTAATAAGGTTTTATGATCCTGACATTTAAAATTATATATTTAATTGACAATTTGGATCCAAAAGACCATCTTGGGGACAGTGGTGGCTTAGTGGGTTGAGTTTTGGACTGTATATATTTCATAAGAATAAATCCAGTCACTTTTGGGTCTTCAAGCAGGTCATTTAACCGTTGGCATAAATGACATTCTTGTGATGAGGTAGAACAAGAGCTTTAGGAGTGTTTCCTAAAATTCAGGCCACAAAAAATTAAAGATCAAAAATCAAATACAGTCCTTTTAGCAAATCTATTTTCTCATGATAATTTTACAATGCCCATGTACTCTACCAAACGATTTACAAATCAGCTCTGAAAAAGTATTTGACCCTTACAGATTTCTCTGTTTTTTCATATATGTCACATTTCATTATTCACTTCGTGATAATCAAACAAATTCAAATATCGGACAAAGATAACCTGATTTAATAAAAAATGAAGTTTTTCAATGATTATTTCATTTATTAAAGAAACAAAGCCATCAAAACAACCTGACCCTAACTGGTTGTGCCAGCATCAACTGCAATTAAGCATTAATTAATATATTCTTTGTCATTAATATAATCTTTGTCTGATATTCAAATTTGATCATCTTAAACATTAAAGTTGGACACGTGCAAAAACATAAGAAATCTGTAAAGGGAGCAAATACTTATTCAGCTGTATATTCTCATCTAAACATATCAATAAATCTTGTCATTTAATTTCCATACCACTGCTGATGTTTCTATTATTTACAAAACAAACACAGAGCAGCCTAAGCCAGAACCATTGAGCTGCCAAATCCACTGATCATTTTTTAATCA
>JAYDZG010000011.1:6148723-6159003 GCA_034509265.1 Microcambeva bendego
CTACTCCACTATCATTGCCGAAATACTTCATGGATCGATGATCCATCAACTGACCGAGAGTCGGCTGCGACTAATCGGATAATCATCATCATCATCATCATCATCATCATCATCATAAAGATTGAACACTACAGAGGAACCTTGATAAAACTGTCTAAAATTGTGGTGCACTGATTTAAAAATGTGAGATCCAATAAGGTCCTCAAAAGTGCTAAACATTCACATATGGTTAACAGTACTATGTGAATATGTAAATAGATCTGTAAATATGTATGTGAAACCCTTACATAAATATTTAAAAAATCATACTTCCTACATCACTTTCCACTTTATTTAAACTTTTCAGAAATACCTCGAAGCCTTAAGCATAACATACAGAGAAAAGTATGAGAACATAGTTATCATCCCGGCTGGTGTAAACAAAGCCTATCACTCCTGTAAACAGAGGGATGTATGCTGGCTAGAGGCCAGTTACTGATCTACTAGTCTTGGTATACTTCTTGAAGAAATTTTAACAGTTTGTTAATTCTGGAATTTGTTGTAATATTTATAATATATTTAAACTTCTTTATAATTTTGATGCATTCATGTTCACAATCTTAACATTTATCAAAAATGCATTCATACCATTGATTAGAATAACTAGGATACTTTCATGGTCCACCATGCATTAAAGGAATCCTCTGGTCATTGTAAAAGATCCTTTTTTTAACAAATGTATTGTAATTTAACAAATATAGAATTAGTCACTCAGGTTAATGATTGTAAGGTTACCCGTGTTTTAGCACCACAAAACTGCCCGATTTAACACTTCAAAGATTTAATTCCTTGGAGACCTATCAGTTGGAGACCTTGTTTCAGTTATGAATTGTAAAAAAGATTGTTGCCTCTAGTTCTCACTTTCAGTAATCAGGAAAGCTGTGTATGACTGTGACCCATTCCGCAACAAAATACCTGAATTAACTATAACATAGCTGCTAATGACAATGACCCAAATTCACAAGGAGAAATGAGGAATAAACATACACTTTTTGACAGAAGTGAGCATAGCATAACATAATTATGGCTAATTTATTTCTGTCTTCCATTTTTTTCTTTTAGTGACACACAGTTACTGTACAAATTTAAAAATGGCAGAGCACATTTTTCTTTGCCTCTTCCTTTTGCTGGAAAATCAACTGAAGATCTAGAACTTCCATCTATGCTTACACTTCCAAGAATTAATGTGCCATGTCTTGGATTAGATGTGCCAGAAACCATGCACAAATTTCCCCTCATCACCATTCCTGAGACTTTGGACTTCTCCTTGCCTATGATTGACATGGTAGAGGCTTCTGCTAAAATAACCAGCAACCTTGGTACATGGGAAGGCCTTATCTCCGGGGGTAACTTCACAGTCGATGTTCCCAGCTACATAGCTAAATACAAAATTGTGGCCACATGTCCTGTGACACCTTTCTCATATGAAGTTGAAGGTATTAATGTATTATTTATTATAAAATGTTGGACACAATATAATATGTCTTTTACATTTCCACTTTCTTAAATCTCTCGTTAAAATGTTATATACTGTGAAACAAAAACCTACACATATTTAATAAACCCTTTTTCTTTTTATATAGGTATATCCATGATTAGTGGAACTTTGGATGACACCCTTAAATTTCTTGTGAATGGCTCCTTACATCACAGTTTACTTGATGGCAGCTTTAGTATGGTAAAAAGCATCAATGCTTTTGAAAAACTAAGGATAAATTACAAGGCTGAAGCAACTGGTCCATGTGGGCTCCAAACCTCTGTTATCTGTTCCACTCAAGCTCACTATACTGGAAATGAAATCGCATCAGAAATAGATGTAGATGTTGCCTTTAAAATTGAACCCCTGTTTGCCAACACTGCATACACTAAATCAATCATCATCGATTTAATGAAAGGAGAAGGAAAAGCAGAGTCCACTTTGAGTTTTGATTCCTCAACATTGAAGGGTCAAACTGTCACCCAAGTAGAATATGACAACAAAGAGTTATCCATTGTGTCCAAAACAAATTCCGAAAATGATGTTCTGGTGCATTTAGCTGAACTTAGGTGCAAGGATGGCAAGTTGTCTTTGAAGTTAGATGCTAATGCTAAAGCACCAGGCAAAGCCCTTCACCTTCAAACCAGCCTCAATTTGGCAAAAGATAAAGCAAGCTTCCGAGTTGAGACCCAGGCAAATCATGGAGCTAATCGAGTATTTTCACTTCTCATGGGATCTCTAAATGGTGATGGACTTGAACTGAACATAGATGGCTCTTTAAACTTGGAGGATAAACGTGGATCACACAAAGGTACACTTACTGTAGGACGAAATGGCTTGGCTACAAGTTGCAGTACAACACTTCTGTGTAGCTCAATGACATTTGAAAAAGCCTTCAATGCTGGAGTTGATAACACTGGAGCCTCCATGTCACTAATGGCCAAAGGATCAGCGCCATCCAGTACAGCTGAGTTCAATGTAGAGGGCAAAATCTCAGATCTTGGAGTTGACTTAAACAGCATTTTTAAAGGCACTCTTTTCAGCAGTGATGGAAGAAGCACCTTGAATTTGGCTCTGAATAAGAAGGGCTTGACCATTTACAACACCATGATGGGATCTTTAGGAAAGATGAGAACTGAAAGCACACACACTTTGGATGTAACTCTGTGGACCCTGGGATTTCAGTCCAAGATAGACGCTTTGATCTGTGATGGCGCATCCTACAACCATGATGTCAAGGCTACACTGAAGCCTTTTGTTGTTTCTTTGTCCTCAAACTGTAAACTTGATATGTTTGACCTCTCACTAAGCAACGAAGGTAATCTTAAGATGGAGCCATTTAAGTTAGATGCGACTGGAAGCATTACTGGAAAATATAAGCAAGATAATACCATTAAGACCACTTGCGGATTCAGTTTTATTGACTTGACTGGCTCAATGAAATGTGACTCAACTGGAGAAATTCTAGATTCACACATCAACCATTCGTTTGACCTGGAATTTGCTGGCCTGGCCTCAGTTTTCAAAAGTGAAACCCGTCTAAATTCCAGAGATTTCCGTCTTGAGAATACAATCCGCACGATGGCCATGCCATTTAGCCTCACTATTGATGCCATTCATAATAGTGATGGTACAGTGAATTTCTGTGGTAGACACACTGGTCAACTGTATAGCAAATTCCTCCT
The DNA here is from genome assembly GCA_034509265.1 of Microcambeva bendego. Classification (NCBI taxonomy): domain Eukaryota; kingdom Metazoa; phylum Chordata; class Actinopteri; order Siluriformes; family Trichomycteridae; genus Microcambeva; species Microcambeva bendego. The sequence continues at coordinate 6,151,925 of JAYDZG010000011.1, forward strand.
AAAAGCTGAACCTTTTGCAATTGCAAAGTCCCATGATTGGAGAGCCTCTGCAACAATCAAGTTGCCAAATGGGAAATTTGTTGAAACTCAGATTGAAAACAAATGTGATGGCCTGTTGATGCCCAATGAGCAATCTGTGTCATGGAAGTTCAAGTCCAAGCTAAATAACCATGCATACAACCAAGATGTCAGCATTTACAACAAAGAAATGGATATGGGAGTTCAGCTGTCTGGAGTGCTGCAAACAAATCTGTTCAACAAAGAAGCAGACTCGATAGATGTTTCTTTGGACAACCAAGAATTCAGTCTCTCTGGTTCCCTCAAGTATGATAAAAACAAGGACTGCCATATCATTGATTTACCCATAATTGAAAGTCTTCCAGTTGCCCTTGAGAAAATGAAAAACTCAATTGTGAGCATGCTTGAATCTCTTCAGAAGTACTTCAATAGATTGGATCTCAATGATTTGGTCAGGAAGTTTAGGGAGAACTTGGATAAAGTTCCACAAAAAGTTGGTGATTTCATAGAGGATTTTGACCTTGAAAACAAATTAAACACGGCCAAGGACATGGTGGTATCTTTAGCACAAGACTATGCTGTTAACTTAGATGACTTAGAGGCATCTATGGAAAACTTAAAGACTGATTTAGAAAAGGCCTTAATTGATCTGGCAACCAAAATAAGGGACCTGAAGGCTCACATCAAAGATTTTATTCAAAGTGGATCTTGGACTGACATTTTTAAAACTATTGGAGATAATCTTAAAGCTTTTGATAAAAGAAATCATATAACAGGCACAATTCTTGAAATTATTAGTGCCATTGAAGATGTAATAAGACAAATTGATCTGCAAAAACTGCATGATAGTAGCATGGCTTGGTTAAAAAAACTTGATGCTAAGTATGATATCAAAGCAAAGTTTAATGAAAAAATTAGTGAACTAAAAGAAGCTGTGGAGAACTTTGACATTACAGAGTTTATTCAGGATGTGATAAACTACTTAAGCTCTGCTGATTTAACTATGTACCTGGAACAGTTGTCAGACTACATTCCCTCAGATGAGATTAAAAAAGTCATTGATTCCATGAAGGATGTTGTTTTAAACTGGATTGAGGAATATGAAGTTGTGGAAAAACTTAATTATGTTTACTCAGTAATAGGTGATCTGTTTAAAAAATATGAAATTGAAAAGAAGATGGAAAATTTTATTAAACTGGTAAAGAATCTTTTCCAGCAGTACAAAATCCAAGAGACTATAGAGGCAGTAGTAGATACTTTAAAATCTATTCCAATGGAATATTTCTCAGACAGGCTCATGCAATTCTTAAATGCAGCTGTTACTAAATTAAAATCATTCGACATAAAGAAAAACCTTGATGATCTAAATGACTATATTCAAATGCTTATCAAGATGTTAAAATATTTTGATTATGATAAGTTTGTTGATGAAGCAAATAAGAAGATCAGCCATTTGACTGAGTTTGTTAATGAACAAATACAGATCTATGAAATTCCACAGAAAATTGAGGCATCCAGAGAGTTTCTTAGAAAAATGCAAGAGTCTGTTTACAATTATATTGAGCAGTTGAAAAATACTAAAGTAGCTGAGCTTTACAGAATGGTTAAGGGAGTTATCGACACCACAGCTTACAATGATATTAAACTGAAGATTCAGGATATGCTTGAAGATTTGAGACAGAGAGTAAGCGACATGGACATAGGAGATGAAATTGAAGTTTATTTACAAAGGGCAAGTGAATCTTACACCAATATGATTGCCTACATCTCTACGCAGTTCAAAAACCTTATTGAGCTTCTTCGTAAGGTATGTGATGACCAGGAAATACTTGATAATATCCTTGAAGCTGTGGAAGGAGTTTTCAGTTCCCTCAAGATGGCAGGAATTGAAATTCCAGCTTTTACTCTGCCATTCACTACACTTGAAGTTCCTCATCTTAAAATATACATGGCTAGTCTTCAAGATATCACTATTCCATCAGTGATAAAAGTGCCAGAATTCAAGATCATGGAATGTATTGAAGTTCCATCCATCACTATTGACTTTAAAACCATTAAAGAGAAGATCATTGAATGCATTGATCACATCAGAGGGTTGGAAATCCCTGAGCTTGATCCCGAGGACACCTTCGGTGACTTAAGAGTGCTTTATTTATTCGACCTGCCAGACTTTACCTTTCCAGAGATCAAGCTTATTGATTTAAAGTTTCCGGAAATAAATATTCCCAAACTAAATGTCAAGGATTTTGAGATCACCATGTTGCCGATTCCTGAAGTCAAACTGCCTAAAATTCCATATAAGCCTTGCATACCAGCTTTTGGAAAGCTGTCTGGAGAACTTCAATTAAAATCCCCACATTACTCCATGAAGACAGTGGCAGAAATCCATAACACAACCGTTAAAAGCTCAGATCCACAGTTTAAAGCTACACTAAACTCAGAGGCAAAATCAACTCTAGATTTTCTTGGCTTTACACTGGACGCAATGCTTCAAATTGCATGCCCTAAAAAGAAGAAAATGGTCATTAGTGAAACAATGAAAGTTACCCACATAGGTTTCAATATTGATCATGAAGGTTCTCTTGTTTTTACTGGACCATCAGCAGAGGCAAAAATAAAGACATCTGTTAAAGCCACAACGGAACCATACAAAGCTGATTTGTCAAATGAAATTGGAGTTACTCTAAAGGATGGAATATCATTGGCCATGGACACAACTTATAAACATCAGATAAATATTGCCTGTCTGGACTTCACAAGTGATGCAACGTTTACAAAAACTGCCAAGGCTAAGCTTGAGTCTGGAACCCTTTCATTGACTTGTAAAAATGCGGGAGATTTTAAATGGACATGTAATGACTACTCTGATGAAGGCATTCACAAGAGCAATCTAGAATTCAGCATCAACACAGGCATTGCAAAGCTGACATTTGATGGTGAAACTAACAGCAAACTCTTTAAAATAAAAAAATCAGTCAATGCTGAATCTGTAATTCTGAGTCACTTTAAAATAGATGCCAGTGCTGAGACTGAGACCCCGTTTATAAAGAAAAGTGTAATGAAACTTATCGGAATGGCTCAAACAGAGGGTCTCAAAATTGAAGTGATGGCCTCACACGATGCAGAACTGACTGGAAAAGTCAGCGGAACTGTAGCAAATTCTTGTGACTTTTTAGTACAACCATTTGAGATTAACCTTGACTGCAAAAACAAAGGGAATTCAAAAATAACCCTGCCACTAAAACTAACCGGAAAGATCGATCTTCAGCATGATTACAAGCTGATCTTAAACTCTAAAAAACAGCACACATCTTGTGTGGCTCTGGCTCGCTTCAACCAGTACAAGTACAACCACAATTTTACTTTAGAAAACAATGACATGAGTGCAGGAATCTATGCATCCGCTGACAGTGAGGCCAACCTTGACTTTTTGACTGTCCCTCTAAATTTCCCAGAGATTACTTTGCCATACTTTGAAATCAAAACTCCTAAGATTACAGGCTTTTCTCTCTGGAATGATTTGTGTCTGAAAGATCTATTGACCACTCCTCAACAATCCTTTAATATTGACTTCAAGCTTAATTATCAGAAGAATCCCGAAAAACACACATTTGACCTGGATCTTGAGCCTTTTTACAACTTTATCAATGACAATGCTAAGAACCTAGGAGCACACTTTGAACTTGGACGGGATGCAGTCGTTGACGCTTTAACACATTCTTATAACAAAGCCAGGAGTCAGTTTGAAAAATACAACATTGTCACATCCAATCAACCTCCGAGATATTTCACTGTCCCTGGATATACAATTCCTTTTCTGAATATTGAAGTATCAGCATTTAGAGCAGAGTTGCCAGCAGTTGGATTTTTCATCCCCAAAGAGCTCAGCACTCCAAGCTTTAAAGTTCCAACTCTGTGTTTCTCAGTGCCCTCGTACACTCTTGTTCTTCCATCTCTAGAATTGCCGGTGTTACATGTTCCTAGGACGCTCAAAAAATTGAAGCTACCTACATTGACATTACCAGAAATTCAAAACAACATCATGATACCTGCTTTAGGAAACTTGACCTATGACTTCTCGTTCAAATCACCCGTGATCACTGTCAGCTCTAATGGAGGCTTGTACAATCAGTCAGACCTTGTCATCAAACTGAGCGCAATGTCTACCTCTGTGTTTGAGTGTTTTAAAGGCAAACTCGATGGTACCACCAGCATTACCAAAAAGAAGTGTCTGAAGGTGGCCACAACACTGTCACTGGAACACAAAAATGCAGAGTACAGCCATGATAGCAGTTTTAGCCTCACTAAGAGAAATATTGAGTCATCCCTGGTAAATGTTCTTAAAGTCAAACTGCCTGTTTTTACATTGGAGTTGAATCAGCAACTCAGTGGAAATACTAAGACCAAGCCTAACATTGCCTCAAACCTGAAACTTAAATATACTTATCGTCTCCCACTATTAAAAGCAGAAGGAAAAGGAAACGTGGAGCAATCCCTTTCAATTGAGACACTGTTAACCCATTTTTCACTTGAGAGTGCTCTAAAGGGGAAATCTGATGGAAAATTTCTGGAGACCGGACGGTTTTCAGATTCTTTCAACAATGAAGCAACTATATACCTGAGTATCAATGGTCTCCGTTCCACTGTGAAAACAGACATAACTTCTGATGGAGATTACAAAAAGAATAAAGTCTGGAATTTAGACATTAAAAATAATTTTGAACTTGAGGCATCTCTTAAACGTATTTATGCTACAATAAGTTACACAGGCAACAACAAGGTCAATACTGCATCATTTTCAACTGATGGAAAGCATGTTTTATCAGGTCTGTTTGAATTTGTTCCACTGACAACACTATCTTCTAATTTTATTATTGACATATCACAGCCATCCAGCCTTGGTTTTGCAGGCCTAGCTGAGAACATGGATCTTGCTATGTCTTTGGACAAACAGAAGTTTGTTTGGAATTGCACACAAAAACTAGGATCTGTTAAACATTTCAGTGAACTTATGCTATCCAATGATGCATCCGAGATTCGCATGGAATATGCTAAATTAATCGAAGGTTATGTTGCATTTTTGAAGTCCATCACATTGCCTGTGTATCAGAAATCTCTGTGGGATGTGTTGAAGTTTGATGAAACCACCAGCACTGATCAATTACAGTCTTTTAGCATTGCTACTCAATGGGTATACTCTAAGAGTATGGATGGAATACTCTTTACACTACCTTCAAAAATATTTGACAAAGGAGTCACATTCAAAATTCCAGGAATTACACTAACAACACCAAACTGGCTAAAGCAGATTCCACATTATCTAAAAGATATTGACAAACGACTTGAAAATGCAGATGTTCCTGACTCTATCTCTATTCCACCTGCCATCACTATTCCATCTTTTAATGTTCCTCTCACCAGCTTACAAGTGTCATCTATTACAATAGATCCAAAGAGTCTGAAAATCCCAAATGTGATCAAAACAAGTTCTTTTGACATAAACTCTCTACCAAAGGTTAACGTTCCCAGCTTTGAAATAAGCACAAAATATGATAAGGACAAAATGGCACTTATGTTTTTCAAGTTCCCAAAGTATGAGGTAACTATCTCACCAATTACTCTACCTAAATCCTTAACCATTGGTGAGCTTACCATCAGTCTGGATGACATCATCAAAAGTCTGTGTAACTTTGAGATGCCAGCTATGACCATCCCTGAACAGAAACTTGAGATCCCAGAGATCTCCCTTCACCTACCGGTTGGCATATTTATTCCATCGTTTGGTGCCCTTTCCGCTACTGTGAAACTTTCCTCCCCAATTTACAATGAAACAATGACTGCAAAGGTGGATAACAAAGAGCCAGGATTTGTGTTTACACTCAAGTCCAACTGTGTTTCCACCCTGACCTTCCTGGAATACGACTTGGAAGGTAATGTGTGATTTTTCTTTTTCTTCCCAATGTAAAATACATTCATTTTTTATTGTGTTTTCTACATTTTGACAGTCTTGAGATGCATTAATATTGAGATTCAGAGTATTCCAGAGGATTTTTGTTAACTGAAAGTTAAAAAATTACATGACTTACTCTTTGACATGACTTCCCGATTTCTTTTTAGTAAGTCCAGTAAACCTAGTTAAATTACACTGAACAATAGTCTATTTGTACTCAGAGATATTTTGGTTTTACCTCCCATCCTTGTCAAACATCTTATCCAAGAACCTTTGTGGATGACCCACTGTGGATGATGCAGTCCACTGACAAACACACTTTACCTTGACATGGGTTTAAAATCGCCAGTGCAAGAAACTTTTTCCATAGGATCTCAAACAAAATTAAATCAAGCGTAATGGTGCTAATTCTTTTTTTGCACCACAGCCTCTATGCCCATGGCAACCTGGCACTTGGTGGACATTTTAAACCAACTTAATCTCAGCCTCTGATCGCTGTTATGTATTTACATGTGCAGAGATAATATCCTAATCATTTTTATTGACACAGAAATAGAAAGCCATACCATGAAGGTAAATTACATTTTTCACAACCCAAAATTAATCATCTAGGTTGCTTTATGTATTTTTAACCTGCATACTTTTAGAAAATCCACCTCACTGAATTTAGGAATGTAAATATAATGACAAAGGAGAATTGGTTCATTTTATTCAGTTGTAGAATACTCCGGCTGCCATGACATGCATGTTCCTTCCTGTTCCTGCAAGCAACCACTATTTAATACTATTCTGCTGATTCTTTTATAGCTGTTACCAAAGTGTCCTTTGATAATGGAGCTTTGAGTTTGGATGGGAAGTGTACCCTGTCCCACAATGATCTGAAGGTAAACTGGAAGCATGACCTCCAGAATATTTTGAGGTACGTCACGTGTGCTCACACGTGTTTAGCAAACATTTATAGTTTTATTAACCATTTTTTTACATTTCATTTTCAAAAACCACTTGATCCTTAGAGCAGCATGGTGGCTTAGTGTGTAGCACTGTCGCCTCACAGCAAGAAGGTCCTGGGTTTGATCCCCAGGTGGGGCGATCTAGGTCCTTTCTGTGTGGA
>JAYDZG010000011.1:6182656-6206963 GCA_034509265.1 Microcambeva bendego
CCTGTTTTGGTCTGTCAGTGATTTGAGGTTGACCCTAAGCATACTGCTAAAGCAACACTCGAGTGGTTTAAGGGGAAACATGTAAATGTATTGGAATGGACTAGTCAAATCCCAGACCTTAATCCAGTTGAGAATCTGTGGTCAGACTTGAAGATTGATGTTCACCAGCGGAAACCAACTAACTTGAAGGAGCTGGAGCAGTTTTGAAGAATGGGCAAAAATCCCAGTGGCAAGATGTGCCAACCTCATAGAGTCTTTTCCAAAGTGACTTGCAGCTGTAATTGCAGCAAAAGGTGGCTCTACAAAGTACTGATTTTAGGGGGGGTGAATAGTTATGCACACTGAAGTTTTCAGTTATTTTGTCCTACTTTGTCCTACATTTCTGTAAATGAAATGATGCCTCAAACAATCAATTTTAATTCCAGGTTGTGAGGTAACAAAACACGAAAAATGACATGGGGGTCAGTGCAAAGCACTGTACATTCAGAACAGTAAGAGCAGCATTTCTTCACTTTTACACGAATGAGCATTATGAGATTCACCTACATGTATTTTTATCCAGAATGTTCAACACTACTTCACAAAACTCTGTATAAAACCATGAGATCACAGCAGGTTTTGACAGCTGATCTGATCATCACTATGCCTTCTTTTCTAGGTGCCTTCCTGTTGTGCTGGACTCCGTTCTTCGTAGTACATACAATGTGCGCTTTATGTGAGGACTGTGAAATTCCCAGCAGTCTCATCAGCTTTGTCACATGGTTGGGTTACGTCAACAGTGCTATCAACCCTGTCATCTACACTGTCTTCAACACAGAATTCAGGAAGTTCTTCAGGAAATTCTTACCCAATTGCTGCTAGACACTGGAATCATGCCATTATTGTAAGGACAATATAATGTGTCATGTATCAACATACAATTTTAAACACCCCAATGTAAGAGAGTAGGGTTTTAACGTTTAAATCCAAAAGCATTATTGGGTTTTATCAGCCCACCGATAAAGGACTAGATGAAGACATTGTGCATAATGGGAACATATTTCTAGTCACTAACTAAATTACATTACATTGCTTCACCTGATACAACACACAGTACCATATTATTACCATGTTAGTGTCATTGTAGTACTTAGAATGGTAGATCTCGCAAATAATATTTGGCCAATCAGGGTTATATAGTGTATAAACAAAGTGTATAGACCAACAGATGCATTCATTATCTACAGTTAATAATTGTACATGCACAAAGTGCATCTATATGTTAGGAGTGACTCATAAATGGCAAATAAATGAACATGAAGTGTTTCTAATCAGGTGCTAATTATTAGTTAATAATGTACAGTACATTCAAGGGCATGTATATTGCAGTGACATTGCTGTTACATTGTTTTCATTTTTTTGCATTCATCTTTCTAAAAAAAAACGAAAGAATAAAAGAAAAAAAATGCAGTGGAATTTCATAATTGTGTGTGAACTCATTTCTTGGCCTAGTATTAATCTGCACAAAGAAAAATGCAGTTACAGGAAAAAGATTTCTGGTTTCTTAAATTGTTATATCCCCCCCAAAAGTATTGAAACTGTGAGGATGATCCATTTACTTCTGCTGTAAACTGAAAACATTTGGGTCTGAACTTAAAATATGCATATGATCAACGTTTCAGCTTTTATTTCCAGGTATTTACATCTGGATCTGATACACATTTCAGAAGATAGCACATTTTGTCTGATGCCACCCAATTTTACTTGTGAGTACTAGAACATGTGACTGTCAGTCATGTCTTGTTGCCCAGGTGTGTCCTTGTACATTGAAACAAGCTTCAGAAATTCTGGGACAAGGTTCTTTTGACTGATTAGACAAAGATGAACCTTTACCAATGTGATGGAAACGCTAAAAAATAAAAAGCTAGAAAAATAAAGGATCTGTCTAAAGGCTCATCTGTGAAACACAGTGGAGGTAATGTCATGGCGTGAGCTTTCATGGCTTCTTCATCTAACAGCATAATAATGACCAAATCACACTGCCAAAACTACAAAGGAGTTTATCAGGTGCACAAAGTGGGAGGTTTTAGACGGGCCTAGTCAATCTCTAGACTAAATCCCTGTAGGACAAGCATGTTACCTCCTAAAGAGGAGTAACTCCTTAAAACAAACACCAACACCAACAAAGAGGCTGCAGTGAAAATCATCACAAAAGGGGGTCACAGATGCAGTTATTACAAGCAAAGGATTTGCAACTAAATTTGACGTTTTATTCACTTAATCTATTTCAAGTTTATCTGTTCCAGACACAATGTACTATTAGTGTGGGTTCAGACACAATGTACTATCTTCTGAACTGTGAATCAAATCCAGATGTAAACACCTGGAAATAAAAGCTAAAATGTTAATCTTTTATCTCATGGGCATCTTTTAATGTCAGACCCAAAAATATTTAGTCTATTGCTAAAGTAAGTAAATCTGTTTGTTTATATAATTTAAATGATGCATTATAAAAATGTAAATTATTTAAAATATTTTGAAACTTTGATGTACCTTCATAGACTGACTTCAAAAAATCTAAAGTAGCAGTCAAGAGGAACGCTTGGCACTGTTAGAAACACTAATGCATAAGGAATAATACATTTCACTAACTACAAAATGACACTTTTATTTAAAAGCATTTTAAGCTACAGAGTTTACATAAAGCAGTGTATCATTATAAGCGCTAATGTATTTTTAAATGTATTTGAAGGTAAACAGTTTAATATTTAACTGTGTAAAACAGGTCAAAATATTTGAAAAATAAATCTCTGGTACAATTTTTGCTCAAAAAAGAAAACATGAGCAACCTAAGTGCTTCATTTCTACCATCCTTTCTGTCCAGAAGTCCAAAGACATACAATGGGCCCCACTGAGTGAATACTTACTACTGCTCCCGTTAGGGATTGCCAAATCAGATCGTGATCCGCATAATTGTTTTGGCATGGTTTTTACGCTGAACATAACCTTCTTATTTATCTGGTTTGTGCATCCTAGTGGCTAGGACACTGTACTAAAATTTTAGTGAGACATACCGCCATTGTGGCGATTTTTTTCCAGAAAGTTTATGGTTATTTCAGCCACAATCTGCATGGGTCACCACAGTGGACCTTCATAGACCTTCATGTATAGCGTATCATGAAGAAGAGCAACCACAATTGACTCGCTCAAAATCTTCAGTCTATACAATTAAGTTGGAAACTGTGTTGTAGGCTCCAGGCACTTTAATGATGTGAGCAGTTTGCCAAATGAAGTTGGAGTAGTTTATCAGCTGAGGATTATTGTGGGTAAAGCCAGCTGTGTGGCAACAGATGACACCACAGAGAAAAGCCCAGCTAATCTCTGCAATGTGTTAACTATTATATAACATCAATTTCAGTAATGCAAATAACGAATGTGTGATAAAAATCCAGAATGTAATAATAATAATAACTTCAGTATGTCATCCAGGTCAGGGTCTGGTGGCACCCAGAAACATTTGGTGCAAGGCAGTCTGAACAGGGATACAATCCATTACAGGGCATTCACTATATAGAACATGTAGAACACAGAGATGAAGATTCAACCCAGAACTGATGTGTTGATACATTTCCTATTTTATGTAAATATATATTTTTTTAATCTTTAAATGCTTGCTGCTCTACACATTTACTACAAGCAAAGTACAAGGAAATTCCTGACCGACACTTCTTAAGATTCCTAAAATATTTTTTAAAAATCCCTAGTTTGTTAGTTAGCTAACATTAGAACACAGGCATCAGGCTTCATCTTCCATTTCTGAAATTCAAAGACAGGAGGCCAACTTCCAAAAGCCAGCCATCTGCTACTAGTTTTGGTTGCAGGTACAAACAATTGCGTATGTGTCTGACCCGTTAGGGGTCGACACAGCAGATCATGATTCACATTATTGATTTGGCATTGCTTTTACACCGGATGCCCTTCCTAACATGACCATTCAATTAACCTGACTGTATGGTTTTGGACTGAGGGAGGAAATCGCACACAGACACAGGGAGAACGTGCAAACTTCACACAGAAAAAACATGGAATTCTTGCTGGAAAGGAGATTGGAGGTACAAACAAGTCGGATGTTCAAATTATCACATAACCATAATGATGAATCTTACAGTAGCACACAGCTTACCATGGTAAATATCTTACCTTGCTATAGTTACAAGATGAAAGGTCTGGGGTTTGTGGTCTAGGGGTCTTACAGCCCCTTCTTTTCAGAACCTTCAAGTTGATGAATGAAGTACTCAGTATATGGCTGTTTTAAATGTTACTAATGCGTGCAGCATGAACAAGACCAATGGAGTCTTGGAAAAACAACCATAACAAAAAACAATGCAAAGCACAAATGTGTGCCTACTTCTTAATTACCATTTTTAAATAGTATTAATTTTTCAGAAAACGTCTAAAAGTATTCAAATTTACTTTTAAATAAATTCAAATATCTAATGCTCTAGTATTACCTGGAGCAGTTTATTTCAGTTTACCGCCTCAGCCAGGTAACGCAAGCAAAACAATACTCACACATAAGAACATTTGTTCGATAGATTGAAAAGAAAAGAGAAATAAGACGGATGGAGGGAGACCAGAGAGGCATCAGAATAATCTGCCCAAGAGATGAACTGTGTGATGACATCCACAACACCAAAAGCGCATAAGTGGAGATCTATACTGAAGGTCTCCAACCACCTGACCGGTCTGTGGGCTATAAAAGATTTCATCACTAGAAATGCAGTTTTCACTGCTTCTGTTTCAGGTCTTACAGCCTTATTGTTTGTTTGTTTGTTTGTTTGGGGTTATTGCCATATCAGTTGCATCTTGGCTATTTTATGGCATACACAGATATTATCATTTGTTATAGACCAAGAGCATCTAAAAGCTTTATAATTTTAATTGGTGGGATCTTTTCAAAGAGCTCCTCTATGTTCTTTTACTTTATAGAATTGACTTCTAATGGCTGAAAGCTTTGTCTCATGCAAATTTTAAGCTAATTTTACATTGAAATACTCCCGTCCCCACCGGTCCAATAAATTCTATGGCATTTTACTTAATTTGGTCAGTGGTCCGTCCGTCCACCAACCTTTGTCTTGTGTTAACATTCTTTAGTCAAGGTAAGTCTGTTTGATTCTTTTTGTCCCTGTTTAGCTTGGTAGTCCATTTAGTTTGGTTAGTTCTGTTTATCTCGGTTTAGCTTGTTCAGTCTCTTTTGTCCTGTCCAGTCCTGTTTAGTCCTGTTTAGCTTATTTTGTCTTAGCTTAGGGTTTAATACACTTTAGCATTGTTCTGCTTGCACCTTTGTCTTGTTTGAATCTGTCTTGTGCTAGCCTGCTTATGTCTGTGGTTATCCACCCTCTTCTCATAGCCCAAAAACAGTATACAGCAATGACTTTACTGGGAGAACTAAGGGAACTGGATGATACTTATATAATGAATTGCTATATTTTTTAGCCTGCAAGTTCTGCTTTCACTGTGTTGCAGTTTGCTAATTAAATATATTAAATATCGACACATTCATATATTGAGTCATTCTGTGGGGTCACACAAGGTTCTCAAAACCTCCATTATGTATATTCCATACACTCTTGATAGAATAAGCCAAAGACCTACAGTACAATACTATTCCAAAAATTAAACAATAAATACCACAAAACATTTTCTGGTCATACTCTATTGGAATGTTTTTTTTTAATGCACAACTCCACGTTCATTAAATATTCATAAACCAGTGTGTTGTTTTCCGTAAAGTCTTTTGGAGGGTTGAGAAGATGTTCAAAAGGAAACCTAAACAGCCGAGGATATTTGTACTTTGTGCTAAGCCTTGACCTTCTCTACCTCCATGCTAGCTATGTGAGCCTCGTCATGCATGCCAACCGCTACACTTGAGTGAGAGCAGCTGTGCTGGTGATCCTTCCAGTCCTACGAGAAAACATTGAAATGAAATCGATTTATAATCACAGAATCTATTCCTTAGAGAAATTAAATGAAATGATTTACCCATTGAAGGAAACATATTTTGTAAGGCATATGTGCTCATAATACAGATGATTTTTCACAGTTGACTACAGAATCCACTAGCTTTTAGATTTGCAATATGCAGTACAATATGTTCATTTTTGGATGTAATACATAAAACAGGCATAATCCAGCGTAATAACCACTGAATAATAGTAGCATCATCATTCTGTGTTACCAGAATGTCAGGTCACACCACACGTCATTCTAACTTTAACATCTGAGGTAAGGGCTTACCTTTTTTTGGCAGAAACTAGAACAGTAGTAGACTTTGTGGCAGGCAGCGCATTCACTTGATGCCTCACGACCACAGTTCACACATGTATGCTGCAATAGAGATGACAATTCAATTCAAATGGATTGTTAAACAATCAAGTGCCACTCATATGCTTCTTGATATGAGCATAACAATGCTAATTTCCAGTGTGGCAAGAAAAATGATCATGAATGCAGTATGGGTTTCTTATTTTCAGCCAATTTACTGTATTGTGAGAGAGTTTCCGTCGCGACCGGATTTCCCCTGTTGCGCCCGATGACCGGCGTGGAAGTACGCGGAGCCGGCGTCACAGATCGCGTCCCTCCACCTGAGCCTATTACACCACACCTAATTAAGGCTGATGGCCTGCTCTGGAACAGCTATACTTAAGCCCTCTTCCCTGCTGTCACAGCGGGAATCGGCAAGCCTCGCCGGGACCCCCCCACCCAAGTTGCTCAGCCCTCTGGTGCTCAGTGGGTGACACGCCCACCTCATCGGTGTGGGTTTCAATCCCGGCTTTTGTTATGTAGTTATTGATTATTAAATTATTTACAATTCTGCTTAGTGTCCATTTTTTCGAATGCATGAATTTGGAAGGTCCTCTTTTTATCTGTAATGAGAGTATGTTCTTCACTTGGCCATGTTTCTCATCAAGCATTTTCTTGTGATGTTACAAGATGCCTGGTCCGGTGTCTCCCAATGCCTTTATTGCTGCAAAGCTTTTAGGTGTGTTTTAGATCAATATTCTGCTGCAGTATAAGTGTAAAGAGCCATACCGAATGGTATAGCATGTCTGTAAAGAATGAAATGGTACTGCTGTCGTTTGGCTGTGCATGTGTCCGGCTTCAGGGTAGACAAAGCACATCCAGCCCTGTATATTCGCATCTCAGTGTTTAACTCTTGTTCTGATACACGGTGGTGTTAGTCTCACAGTCTGAGCATGTGGTTACTGCCATTATTTCCAATGTTTTGTTTACTCAAGTTGATTTCTTGATTTTTTTTTTCAACATTGCCCTATTTTGGCTTTCAGTCTCAGTGGTCTCAGTGTTAATGCTGCAACGGGAGACACTTAATACGCTCACTCAATGGTGTACGGCTCTAAATGAACAGACACAAACATACATCATCTTCGACATTTTGACTGAAGCTCGAAAGAAATGAAAGCTTACTGAGTGTATAGAAAGAGACAGAGCAGTACGACCACTTGCCTTGATGATAATTTCAGTTATCTTCCCTTCCGTGTCATCAGCAAGCGACAGCTGGCTGGCAAAGGACTAAGAGAGAAAACTTATTATTAGCCTACTTAGTGATGATAAAGGGCAAGAAAAAAAATCTTTCAGCGAGGTCACACCGTTAATCATTTTTCTCAAAACCTTTAATCAAAAGGCATGCCTTGTGCCTGCACGTGTTGAATCTGATCTAATATTTCATTATCTGGTATAGGTAGGGTACATTTCGCTGAATGTACGGTAATATTTATATTATGAAATGAGTAAATTATATCGTTCTTAATATTTAAAATAAAAATGCAAACAAATTTTATATCTCTATGATAAAACCTTTAAAAAAGGGTCCAAGGGAGCAATCTGTGAAAACCCTGAACCACAAATTTGCAGGGGTTTACTGTGTTCAAGTTAACACAGTGGAGGTTTTGGGTACCAGGCAGAACATCACAACCACCTTCTTACTATTATGTTGGCCCCACATTTGCTGCCAAAACAGCCCTGCATCTGTGCTGCACTGTGTTCTGACGTCTATCAGAACCAGCAGTTACGTCTTCAGCAATGTGAACTACAGTAGATCATTTGTTGGATCGGACCACACTGGCCAGTTCATGTCCCTTCATCACTGAGATCATGACCTTGTTATCGGGTTTATTGCTGTTCTTTCCATGGAGCAATTTTGATAGATACTGACCGCTGCAGACCGGGAACACCCCACAAGAGCTGCAGCCATCTAGGGATTACAATTTGGCCCTTGTCAAACTCACTCAAATCTATATGCTTGACTAATTTCCCTGCTTCGAACTTTGAGGCTAAAATGTTCACTTGCTGCTTAATAAAGCTCACACATTACCAGGTGCCACGATGAAGATGATAATCAGCGTTATTCACATCACCTGTCAGTGGCCCTAATGTTATGCCACGTGTATTGGTTTACTTTGATCTTGCTTCGGTGTATGTGGTATAACGATGGAACAAGACAAACTTCAAGTCAGCTGTTCTAATCTTCTTTCTCGACTGTCTTTTGAATAATCGTGTCCTTGCAAAGGTCGATTAATTCCACGTAATATCCCATGTCTCAACTGTGTGTGTGTGTGTGTGTGTGTGTGTGTGTGTGTGTGTGCAGAGCTGGTATTAGATTACCGTTGTTTAGAATAAAAAGTTGGTGAAAGTTTGTAAAATCAAGTTGGTCAAAATATCTAAATAGTTAACAAAATCATTCTATCCATTTTAACTTAAATGGCTTTGTAATTCATGTTTTACTGCAGCTTTATCAGCTTAATCCATCCAAGTGCACCCTGTAAAGAGACATCAGATTTGACATCCTGCAGTCCGCATCTGGAACCTCAAAGCCTCATAAATCTAAGAAAAAAAGCCCACGGAAAGTAAATCTTCATCAGAAGATCTGGCCATATTGACCCTTGTTTATAGGTTTGCCAGGGTCAATGAAGCACTTTTCCTTTTTCTTCTTTTGTGAGATGAATAGACATCTTGGCATGCTAAAAGCTAATCCATTAAAGCAGACACCGCACACTGTCTGCAGTAATGAATTCCAGCACATTCAGGCCTGATCCTGCCTCAAGAGTGGATTTCCTTACTGACCCAAATGTGTGTTTGGGATTCAGTATTAATACTTATGGGTGAAATCAATCAAAGAGGATAGTTTATGTTCAGCTGGTAAATTTGGAATAATATCTTGAGCTCGGACGGTCGTGCAATGCAAGATGCGATGTGCCTTTGCCAAACTTGACAACATATTTTATCCCTCAAAACCTCATGGGTCGCACATCGCTGTTCAGCCAGTCCATATAATTTGATTTAGGACGGTGTGTGTGCGCGTCAGAAAGAGTGGACACTGCACCTGCGAGGCTACGTCAGTGGCGTGGTAGTCCAGGCTGCCTTGGGGTCAGAGACGGCAGCCATGGT
Source organism: Microcambeva bendego (assembly GCA_034509265.1). Classification (NCBI taxonomy): domain Eukaryota; kingdom Metazoa; phylum Chordata; class Actinopteri; order Siluriformes; family Trichomycteridae; genus Microcambeva; species Microcambeva bendego. Next base: position 6,192,101 of record JAYDZG010000011.1, read on the forward strand.
ATCTGTTTAATGTTCTAGCGAACAGTGGTGAATTTATGAGGCTAGTGGAAAGAGGGAAATGATAACAGGAGAGTAGGGAGAGGTTAGCTCATGCTTCTGTTCTCTCTTTTTTTTAAGAATATAGGAAATGTGAATGCTTGTTTTACATACTTTCTCTGAACTCACAAGACTTGCCTTTCTAGCAATGTTTTGATTGGAGATATTCCACTGCATGCCTGTTCAAACAGCACGATGGGAAAGAAACAGAAATGCCAGTTTCCTTAGTCCACTGTTCCCATAAACTTTCCCCTTCTTTCATTTTGTATCCATGTAATCCTTTCGCTGAGTGTCTATTATACAGGGAGATTCCGTCAAAAGGGGCCCCGAATATTCTGTAATAAATCTCGCTAGGATAAAGCGATCTTGATTAAACAATGTGCTCCTGAGTATATAGAGCTTTGAACAAGCTGTGATGTTACTTCGTTGGAGCACTGAGGTAGGCGCCGGAAAGTCGTAGTGATGTTTAATCTCTTCCTGCCACCTCCAGGTGCATACATTATACACCCTTTATCAGTTACTTGACTTCAAGTGGTGTACAGTACTGAGCAGCACGTCTTCAAACCCTCCTGTTATGTTACAGGTTAAATTCACCCGTCTTATCGTTTAAAAATCTTAAGAATAAGAACTATTCGACCGTGCTTGAAAAATGGCACTTAACATTGATTGAATAGTAATAGAGGAAATAATGAGACATAAACAATGATTATTGGACTTTTTTGGATAAGTAAACATGCAATGGGTCAAACTGTCCCAGGAACATCAGTGCTGTTTTTAAGAAAGAAACATTATAGGTTAAATTACATTACAGGAGGTTAAACGATGTTTTAGATAAAGGTATTTTAAGTCCTACTTCTTCACAAATTGTGTGTATAAACCCGGCACTTGCATGGTCATTATGAAAATGTGTGATTTGTGCTCTGATACATAAATGATGAAGTAACTAGGCTAGACATCAAGTCGAATATTTATTTATAATAATATAATTTATATATTATTATATATTTATTTTCTGTTTAAAATGTAATATGCTTCGAAATTCAAACTAAAATTCACATAGTTAGTGATTGCTTAGATTAAATGTCCATTTCTAAATCAATTAAAGACACCATTCATGGTTTTCATGGTCCACACAAGGACACTACCACCACCATGTTTCACTGTAGGCACCAATCATTTTTCTTTGTACTTCTTGTAACCTTCATCATTGTTGTGCAAAGATACTTTTCCTTCTCAGGTCTTGTCCATGTGGTGTCATTGCTGGTAGCATGAAATGGAAAGGTTTTTTTGTTTAGTAAGATTGCTTACTTATTTATTTACTTTTGTTATTAACAGTCTTGATGAAATATGTTGAATAATGAATAATTAGACCCACCTGTTTTGAATTCTTGTTAAATATAGTTTTGTAAGAAAATGAACATGTGTGATGGTCTGGGGCTGCTTTGCTACTTCAGGACCTGGGTGACATGCTATAATTGATGGAACCATGAATTCTGCTCTCTACCAAAAAACCCTGAAGGACAATGTCTGACCATAAGTTACTGACTTCAAGCGTACTTCGGTTCTGCGGCAGGACAATGATCCAAAGCACACAAGCAAGTCAAAATGAAGGTTTTGAAGTGGTTTTGATAGCTTTTTCCCATAATAAATGAAATAATCATTGAAAACTGCTTTTTGTATTTACTCAGTAAATATTTAAGTTTATTTTTCTAGCTATTTATTTGGCCTATTTCGGCTATGTAATTGTATCCAGTTCCACTGCTGCACTCTAGCCTAGGAGAACCCAGTTTATCACATGCCCTGTTTCCAAATGCTTCTTTTCACTTAGGACAGTGGTGGCCTAGTGGATGTTCTTCCTGTCAGCATAGTGTATGAAAAGTTACACACTAATATACATGAATCATCTGTGCCTGTTCGAAAACTTACTGCCTACATAGGCAGCTGCCTAACCAGATGGAGTTCTAATAAGCCATCACTTTACAAGTAGGCTTTTTGAATGTGCTGCTTAGACAGCACTGACATCATGTTTCACTACAAAGCTAACACAGTTAGTCATGCCATTGGAACCAATGGTACGAGGTGGCACAATGCACGAGCATTTCAAATAGCATCTCCCTCCAAGTACCGGAAGCACTTAAACTTTTCGGACAAGCCTGGTCTTACAAATAAATAAACTTTTAAGCCATGAACAACTCAATAATGTGTGAGAGAGAATGTTGCACTGATTTCTTGGATATCCTTCCCAAATAAGGATGTTTCTGATGCTCACTCATTCTAAACTAAATAAAAACTAAATTTAGGATTTCGAGCAGCCTATTTCTCAAGAGTATATGTGTATAGGATGATGTATAATGCCTCCTATGTAGACAGCTTCCTAGGTTTTCAAACACACCTTACTATTCTTCCTTGAGGCACCTCAACCAGCCTTCACAACCAGGTATAAGGAGCTTCAATTGCAGCAGTAATGGGAAATCTTTGACCATTCTTCCTCACAAAACACAGTTAACTGTGTCTGTGTGGCATCACTGTTTTAATGGATAGGCGCTTGACTGATCACCCAGAACACAGAAGGGTTTGTAGTCTTGGGTCACCGATGGCTCATCGTTTATTTGACCAGTGCTGGTAGGCATTCAACCACAGCTTTCTGTGAGCAACCCTTCATGTTTTAAAAATACTTAATTTGGCCATAATTCTCTTAGATCTTCATGCCGGATCTTTGCTGCTGCGGCCAGCACTAGAATAAGTACCGAGCATCACACAAGCATTGAATATATCAGGCTGTAGGGGTATTGGCATGCACATTTTGTGTGGGTCTGCTCCACAAGGTGCTAATGTTACACCAGCCAAGCGTAGCTGGTGTTGATCCATTTTGTGTATTAATTAGTTTTGTACTTGGTGCAGGCGAAGTAGGATGGTGGTGGCTGTCCAGGGTGCTGGATTCCGGTTGTTTTTGGAACAGATGTGGCAAAAACATGGGCTTTAATTTCACAAAATATATCAGGTTTAGTTTAAAGCAATGAAAAAACAGTTTTGATAGTTATCAGTTGAGATTGATGGTGACCGTGATCCAATCCAATGAATTGACAGCAATGGGAATGGTTATGTTGCGCGAGTGAGTGTTTAAGATCATTTGCTATGCTAATAGTTCTAAAATAAAGAACTAAAAGGCCAGCGAGTGCTTTTTACTGTATGACACTTTGCTGTAGTGACATCTTTCATCCCTGAAGGATGCAGTTCTTCAACAAAGTCTGTTTATTAGTTGTTTCTTTTATCATATACTGAAATCTAACAACAACATTTAATCCCTCTCCACATACCCAGACCTACATTGAATAAGTTAACATATTACAAAGCTGTGCTTAAATAAAGACATTTGTTTTAAAGTAAAAAAGGAAGAACATGAGTTTGTATACAATGGCGTGACAAGGTACATAGAGATTTAAAATAAATATACGTTGTAAAGTATGTACATACGGAGGCATCTTTCTAGCTTCCATACCTTCAACAAATATCAAAAAAGGTTGCCAAGTTTTATAGAATCTCTGTACTGAAACTTGAAGAGAATATCTTATTTTTTTCCACTTTCAAATATTGCATAACCTCCCTGATCCATTGGGTGTAAGTTAGGGAAGAGAACAGTATTAATCAACTGGCTGGTGTACAAAAAGCTAGTAGATTAAGTTAATAATTTAGGTTGGCATGAAGGATGTCGTTCTGTCCAGTCATCAAAGAATGAAACTTCTCTACCTTTGCCCATAACTTAAACAATTGTTGATCACTATTTCCACTTAAGAGAAGCAGATTTTCCCTGTAAACTCAAAGTTTGAATTTAGATTTTGTTTCTGCTTAAAGGTTGTAACTTTTATGAGAATACTTGTTTAATTTCCAGATCTGTGTGAGATCGGAAAATCTGGAAACTACTAAAGAGAAAAGCAAAGCAGCCAACCGAAAAGCATGAATACCTACGACATCATAGTGCAACTTGAGTAACTGATAGTAAGTTAGGAAGACAACGTAAGGAGGCCGATGGCATTAAGTAGACTAACTTGAGCCAATTGTCCGTCTGAATTATTCATCAGGATCTTGTTCCTCAATTATGGAAGAATTTGTCTACATTGTTAATTTATTTGTGTATTTTTGTCCCAGTCTATGTTACCTCTAAAGATAATTGGGTGTAAAAGTTACAGACTGCCTATAGTTTTTAACATCTCCACATCATTCACTGGCTGGTACATCAACATATCTTCTTCTTTCGGCTGCTCCTCTCAGGTGTCACCACAGTGGATCAGGATCAACATAATTGATTTAGCATAGTTTTTTTTTTTTTTTTTATGCCGGATACCCTTCCAGACATCACCCTCTCTAATTATCTAAGCTTTGGATCAGCACTACAATACACCGGGATATGCATGTTTTCGGTTATGTACCTATAGAACAATTCAGTTCCTCCAATTAACCTGGTGGCATGTTTATGGACTGTAACCGGAGCACCCGGAGGAAATCCACTCAGACACAGGTAAAACATGCAGAGTCCACACTGGAATGACCCGGACCGTATTACATTATTTACTGTTTGGCATTGCTATTGTTGGATAGTCTTTCCAGAATGTCTTTATTGAATTAACTATCTAGTTAGCGAAGCTTCAGATGTGATGCTCTGCATCGTTAAGATTCTTGTATTCCTCTTTACTAACATGCCTAGATTTAAACTTTGGTCCTTTAGGGGCAGCCATGGCTTGGTGGTTGTGATCGTAAGGTTGCCAGTTTGATTCCCAGGACCGACAGATCTCATTGAAGTGCCCTTGTTTAAGGCACCAAACCCTGCTCCCTACTATTCACAAGTGTGCATATGTGTTTCACTGCACGGATTGGGTTTAAGTGTGGAGGATTCATCTGTGTGTAAAGCACAGTGGTGAAAAAGAAAAAATCCAAACCGCTTTACATTTAGCTTTACATGACTTAGCAGTTCATGTCTTGTTAAAAACATAACCATCTCAAACATGATCGGTAACAGCCCCAGCGAATTTCTGGACACGTTAAGGGAAGAAGGTTTTCATGTGACGATGTGTGCTGGATGTGTGACTACACACTCAACCAAAACCTTTTTTTGCTGATGGTATCGAACTGGCACTACACTGGGGAAAACGCTTCACAAAGGAAGGTGACCGTTGAAAGTGATGTCATTAGTTTTTTTTAATTCTTGATTGACGCCAGTGACTTTTTGTGTCATCCTTTATTTGACACAACATTGTCTGATTCATCATCCAACATAGTTTGTACACATCTTAAGATCATCATAACACCTGCTGTTATGCTATTCAATGTGTAACCTACTGGTGATAAACAATGAGGCATTACTATTGGTTTAATTAACTTTTTTTTAGCGCATTTTCTAAAAGAAAGGCGCTATTGTTTTCACTTTGTCCGTATGAATAGTATGAAGTATTTCTTTCAGGAGGTTTATTCTTGTGGTGGGTTTGGGTTAGGGTCTGAGGTCATGCCCATGTGTTAAAGTCAGTTCAAGGTCGGTCCAAGGTCAGTCAAAGTTCATTTAAGGTCACTGGACAAAAAATTCGGTTCAATTAAGAGGACCGTAAATTTTGTTTTATGATCGACTCAAGTTCTTAAAAACATTATTTTTGGTCAAATGTTGATAATAGCCATTCATAGCTATGGGGCTACGAATTTGATTCAATGGCTCTGTGAGTTGGACTGCTATGATGCTTGAACCAAACACAAAATACAGCAGCACATCGAGAACAGTGAAGTCACTCACTGCAGTGTGAGTACTGATCTATTTTTTCCTTCCTGTACTAGTTTTTGAATCTAGAGCTCCTGGTGATAAAATAAATGGGAGCCTTTTAATGTGTATTTGAAATTGACATCATAACCACATCAAATGAAAACCCCCCAGTGTGATTGTTTATATTAGAAATTTGATGAAATCATTTCAGCTTCTTTTGTTTGACGTTACATTGTTTTTTTTCTTCACTTAATTTTATTGTTGGACATATTTTTATTTAAAGAAACACCCTTCGCAGTGATAATTGTAATCTAATTCATATTTGTGATTTGACCAGACGGCTAAATTCCCCTCGGTATGTGAACACAATCTGTGGTGATGAAAATCCACTCCAGGCTGGGATTTGTTTGGGTGAAGGCTATGTTTCCTATCAGTTGCTTTAGATGCAGATCGTGTTGTGAAATGTGACATGGATTAAGAGACTTGCTCCCTAATATAAACACTCGCTAGCCAGTGCAGCGAGCAGCTGTGTTCCATCTTCTGATTAATGACTCAGGATAGCTGAATGAAAATATCAAAACAAGCAAAAGGAACTGTTTTGAGTTTCGCAGCCATAAAGATCAAACCCGGTGAGATTCAAGTGCAGACTACCGCTCGCATGCTACAGCTGTTATTAAAGCCTTGCATGTTCTCTTCGTCTACAGCTGCTTGTTTGTTTACTCATTGATTGTGTTAAGCAGTTTGTGAAGTGTCTCAATCTTGCATCAACGCATTGATTTGTTCAGCCTCATTTACAACCAGATGGCTACTCTACTGCTTCAGAGATTGTGGGTCTGTCTGAAACCCCAGTGAGCTCTTTATGTAGACGTCACCCTGCGCTTGCTTCTGAGAAGAATAATGTCCAAATTCTTAGATGTCTTGGATGTCTAACTAGTAAGGTACTTTAAATTTTACAGAGACTGGTTGCATTTCACTTCCTATCTACTTATACTACCCTCCTGACTTGACACACTTGATTCATCAGCACTAAATTAGATTAATTGCAGATCAGGTTTGTGCATGGAGAGCCACACCCTGATCTTCATTTCCCTTGTCTTAGGGCAGACACCATCAATCAGCCAGCAGAGGTCAGAATTGCCTCAATTATGAGGGATCCCTGGTCTGGCTCTCACCCTGTTTGAACAAAAGCCAATCGATGTTCATGTTGGCTCCCAGCCTGCTGGTTGGGAGAGCTGAGACGAGGGATTCGGTGAGGACAATCCCAATATTCATTGTAGTTGAATATGGTTATTTTCAAATATAAATAATTATTGATTTTTAATATGTATAAACGGGTACCAGTGACTTACTTGCCTTGGTCCTGGAGAAAGCTGTTGACCTTATAAGTTCATATATTTAGTATCATGTATCGGGTCTTTAAACTGTTGACCAAAAAATAAATGATCATTAGCTTGTGAGGGAGGAAATAAAATGCTCTGCTCTGATGAGACAAAGACTGAACAGCAAGCAAAAGGTGTGGAACCTTCAAGAACATTGTTACTACCGTTAGCTCATGCTGCGTCAGAAATCCCATCCTTAAACAGTACGTACTGGCAGTAAGCTCTTTCAGTACAGAAGTAAGCAGTACTTACACAGACTCACATACTGTGTTTAACTTTGTTCCTAGAAATTACAGCTTTTAATTTTTATAGAATTTGTAACTGCGTCTGCAGTTTATTTCATCACCAGGCTTTGCTTTGATCCAGCAAGCTGATCGACTGATCTTACGGGGAACTTAGTCATCAGGGATAGATATAATCTCTGCCTCCAGCTTCCGAGCAGCCACTGGCATCTGTTTTTCTCAAACGCCATACACTAAACTTGTGTGGGTTTCTGCTTGGAGATCACATGTCTACATACTCTTACTTACATGTTAGATTTATTGGGACTCTGTTAATGTATTTAACGTGAGCCAGACTGAACCCGCTGCACAGAGACAGTGGAATCATTGTCGGGCAGGGTGACGGACTGCTGTCGGTGTTTTATCTGCTAATGCACCTGTAAAGCCTGACAATGTCACATCAGCAGATGTGCTATGGCGTTCTTTCATGTATAAGTGCAAGTAGTGTACAAATAAGTGAGTTACAATTATATCAGGTGACTAATATTTAACCGATGAGTGGGTCGCACAGACACTCTCACTTCACAGCAAGAAAGTCTTAAGTTCGATTACCCGGTGGAGCGTCCTGGGTTCTTTCTTTGTGCAGTTTGCATAATTTCCCTGTGCCTGCATGGGTTTCCTCTGGGAGCTCCAGTTTCCTGTAACAATAGCCAATTGTGCCATTATTCGGTTTTCACTTGCACTGGCGCGGTTCACCTTACATGCTTGATGGCGCTTGATTTTCCAGCCAAATTTATTCACGTGAAGATATTTTTGATTTGTTTAAATTATTTATTTAGATTTTTGGATGTGTTTCAAATTTTTATTTTAGTTCTTTGACACAAATATGAAAGAAGGTTCAGCTTTGTTTTGCATAGTTGGTACCTAACTCGGGAATAAAAGTACATTAATTATTTAAATAAATAAAAGACTTTAACATAATTTATCTTTATTTATCTTTTCATTAATTTGGTTTTGTTTCCATGGAAAACCTGCTAGTAAATTTAACAGAGCACATATTCAAGTAAATGTTACTCACAATTCGAGACGTCTTGCAGCAAAAGCTACATACAAATCTTTGGATTCCAGGTAGACTGTAGTTATCCACCAGGACTCATCTTTCATCTAAGACGAAGATTAAAAGTCTATGTAGAGATAAGAATATTATTTTACATTACGATTCAATTTTGCTGTCAAAGTTTGCAAGTTCACCTAATATTGCTAATTTGTATTTGAAAGAACCAGAGCTACGGTATAATAATTATTTATCTTCAAGTGGCAAATTGGGCTTAATTATAAGACAAGTGAACTATTTGAAAACTATTTTATTAGTCTCTGTACATTAAACAGAACCATGTTATCACAATTAACATTACTACATTAACTCTGCCATGCTAGTGAATTATAATCCGGCTCCAATAGTTTAGGATTGGATTTTAAATACTAATAACAAACAAGGTAATATAAGTTCTTAAAAAGTGTCGACAGTCCGCTTTGGCCAGTGTACGTCCCTGACTACTGAAGAATTTTGACCTTATGATTCAAAAACCCGTAGCTCATAACTCATTTGTAGAATAAGTCCAGACTTACAAACAGTTCCAATGACTCTGAACTCCCAGGGTCGAATTTTGGCGTTGCCAGGTTGGTTGGGTGCCACATTAGCCACTAGGATGCGCAAACCAGCGTATTGTAATGCCGATCCCAAGCCAGGATAAAAAGGAGTTGTGTCATGAAGGGTATTCAGCATTAAACCTATGCCAAATTAATGAGGTGTTACTGAGGCAGAGGAAAAAACAACAACAATATTATTTTGTTTAAAAAGTCAAAAAAAAAATCATATTGCATAATGGGTAGTGTGTATCGTTACATCCCTAGTCCAAAGAGGTGAACTGGAGATAAAGTAATTAATTAATTATCTGTCTTGTCATGAATGTAACCCGATACTGTAAAACATGATGTTAAAATCCTAATCAATAACTAATAAACAAACGGAACATATAAGATTTAATCTTACAGTGATATCAAAATGATTATCAAAATTGCATGACCGAGCTGATCTTCTCACTTGAATTCCGTAGATTTTGAACTCGCGACTCCATCAGTGAGACCTTCGTACCCTCAGGGAAATAAAGTTTCTCAAATGAATAAAACTAACTGAACATTCATGTTGGCAGCCTTCCATCTGAACTCCTAAGCATTTATAATGCAGTCTTTAACCCTTGAACTGCATCGCTAGACACTTGAATTGTATTTCTGCCGTCTGTATCAACTGTCAGTCGTCGGAGATGAAAACATCTGCAAAGTCAATAAATCAATTCCATTTTTTTTGCTGTAGAGTGTCACGCTAAATCATTTTCGACTTTTCGGCATTGTTCGACTGCTTAACATTTCTTCTTTAACGGGAACAGCCTGCACACACGGTCTGGTCTCGGCAGGAGACTCTTCTTTCCCTGCCAGGGATTTTATTCACAACAGTGCCGACATGAGTAGATTAAAGCAGTGGGAAATGTTCACACCTTTGTTTCACCCACCGGCTCCTGCCCTGCATAGAGTATCGGCTCCAGAATATTTTTTTTTATCAAAGCTCCGCTGTGTATCACAAATATTGATAGAACGTGTTTATTACACAATGTTGAACATTTCTCCCTGACTTTTTTCTTTTCAGTAATTTTGCCGTGCTCTGTTTGTACCTGGTTTGTAGATCTTTAATTCTGACCTCTGTAACATCTGCGTGTAATTACTCCCACTCTGTCCTATGAGACATTTTTTACATTTAAGTCTTCCTTCTGTCTCCTGCACAGGTAACCCTGGCATCGTGGGATTTTATAAGACCTTTATGTGGACGTTATATCAGGCTTATAACCAAAGACACCCAGTGTGGGCCGTAAGTCATGCTGGACACTGCGTCCCTCCGGATACGATGGATATGGTTGAAGGTGAGACAGCAACACTGTATCAGTATAGTTAGTGTTTTTGAACTCGGTACAACTTATTTGTTTGGGACCACTTTGTCTTCACCTCCAGGCTGTTAAAAAGTAACAAACGTGCCCATATCCCAACATTTCTAAATGAGGTGTGGGCATGAAATTTAAAGTTTTGTTTATACTGTAAGTGCTCAGTTTACCACTCCAAATTCTGGGAGCAAATGCGATTGTCCGATATTGGAGGTTCCAGGGGGTGTTGCACTACTACAGTGCTAAACATGCACATATGGTTACCAGTAAAATGAACAGTGTACACAGATATATTACATGTTATTTCAAACCTCTACATAAATAATAAAATTGCTATATTGTACTTCTGGTTGTTATTTAATGACTGGCATGAAATATGTCTCTTCATTAGATCATGAAGTTCTGTGATTTGTCAAAAATAAGGTCTGTGAAATTAAGCAAATTTTTCAGCCTTCACTGTACATGTATTTCCAAAATTCTATTCAGCTGGTCAGTATAGACAATGGAAAGCGTAAATGAGTGTGATTACTTTTCACATAACATGATAGATACGAGTAAGTCATTTACATTTATATATTTTATAGGTGACTCCTGTGGGGTGTAATCCATTTTCTTCTTACTGTATTTAGCTCCTGTAAACTATTGCCTATTAGACATTAGGTTTATGGTGTCAGTAGATGGCAGCAGTTAATTAAATGGTTTAAACTGCAAAAAATGTTGATTGTGACAACATGCGTGAGATTTTTCAATTAAAAATAATCTGTCCTATGTTATGTTGTTTTATGGTGTCCGTTGTCAGCATTTTATATATTGTCTTTACAGCACTCTTTTTATTTGATTTCACAGCTTTTTTCTTCTTTGTTTTGCCTGTTTTCTTATTTATTTATTTTTTTTAAATCCCTTCTCTAGCAGAAATCCAGAACTTACCAAAAGCAACAAGATAACCTGGTATCAAATACGGTACCCCTGTTAAATCCAGAAATAGCAGCCACCTTGTTAAAGATTGTTATTTTTTGTAATATTTTGTATCTTAGTAACACCCTACAACCACCAGAATCCATAGCCACTCACTCACCCACCACCCACCACCTGAAATGTCACCACAGTACCACAGTGAGAAATCTCTGGAAGTTTCCTTGTTCTGTTCGGTGAGGCAGACGTCAGGGTTCTATACACACCACTGGAGTTTCTTTATGGAGTTTCTTCACTGGTCTTGAATGACCTTGATTAAGGGTTTGTTGTGTACAGGGCACTATCATGCTGGAACATGCCCTTGCCTGAACTGTTGCTTAAAAGTTGGAATCATATATTTTTAAATAATTATTTTTTCATAATTAGAGGGGGATTTCTAACTACCTAAAACATTTACAGTGTGTGTGTGTCTGTGTGTGTGTGTGTGTTAACAGATAGATACAGTGAAAGTATTCACATTGCTTCACTTTTTCGGGTTCAAGTCTGGGCTCTGACTGGTCTACAGACAATTCATTGGAATTCATGGCTTGTATTGTCATGTACTGTCAACTATGGGACATTTTATTGACAGGTGTGTGCCTTTCCAAATCATGTCCGATTAACTGGCTTTACCAAAGATGGACTCCAATCAGGTTGTCAAAACAACTGAAGGATGATCAGTGGAAGCAGGATGCTCCTGAGCTCAAATTTGAATTCTTATGTGAATACTTATGTACATGTGATTTTTTTATTATTATTATTTGCAAAAAATCCAAACATTTTTTTTCACTTTGTCATTATGAGGTATTGTGTGTAGAATTTTGAGGGGGGAAAAAGAAAGTAATCCATTGTGGAATTTGGCAGTAACAACAAAATGTGGAAAAGTCAAGCACTTTCCGGATTCACTATATGAACGTCATGTCTAGAATAATTAGTCATCATCTTACATTCAGTAATTTGAACAGGACCTCTGTATTTGGTTACAGTGTGAGGTGCCTTGACAACCTTCAGGCAAAAGAAGTCACCTCACCTGGTCCAACCACACAGCGAGGTGGAATGTTGAGCTTGCCTGATGTTGGCGAGGCATGCCAGGCAGATTCTTTCTCAACTTTCCTGTGCCAGTATATAAACAAGTCACATTATTTTCAATTATAAACCCTTGTGAATCTTTTTATTTATTCTACTATGTGGAAATGATATTAACCAAGCCTAGCTTTAATAAGCCCATCCATATACACAGGGTTGTGTGTTCCAGAACAGTACTTAATTGTTATCTTGATGGATTAGACCTTAATCTTTATGCTGTATGTGGACAGGTTTACTTCAGAACTATCACATGGGCTACTTGGATTATTTTGCAATATTGTGCCTGGAACAAGAAGTTTTACTATTATTATTATTATTATTATTGTTGTTGTTGTTATCATAAATACCAATATCAGTGTATCTACTGTTTACTAGTAACTGCTTATTTTAGTAATCAGGATCAGTGTGAGTCCGGTGTCCACCTTCTGCAGGCTCATGTGAGGTGGAGGGAAACCAGACCACCTGGAGAAAACCCAGACATGGGAAGGAAATTCCCAACTTGTACAGGACCTGGTTTTTTCTCCTACATTTGTTCTTGTGCCACCCATGGTGTGTGAAAAATAAACTGCAAGAAGAACTGGAAAGAAATTCTTGAATGACTCCTCAAATGGCTACAAATTTGAAATGTGGATGATTTTTAAGTGCAATTATTGGGGATTTTGAATTTTAGAATGAGGCTACATTTGCACAGTATAAAACAAAACCACATTAGCGCTGACTGTGCCATTGTTGTCTTTGGAGTGAGGCGCACTGTGTGGACACACCATAATAAGGATTTAGGCCCAGCTTTGGAAACTTGGTAGTGGTGCTAGTCATGGAGCTTGAACAAATAACTTTCTGATTATTAGTGCAGAACCTTAACCACTGGGGTGCACTAATCTTTGCCATCCAAGCATGTAGTTAACATTTAGCAGACTTTTTTTTTACCCAAAGCAGTTAAGGGCTTTCTCAAGGGCCCAAGAGTGGCAATCTAGCCGTTTGTTTACCAGAAAATCTTCAGGTGCAAATATGGAACTCTACATAAGTGAAGATGAACCTCCTCAACTAATGAAAAACAAAAACATCAAGCATCTGGCTTATAAGCTTTACATCCAAAAGAAGTTAAAAGTAACATGCTGTATTGCATCATGTCTTTCTTAAACAGACCTCAGCCTCCGATAGATGACGTCAGCATTGTTGCAAATTAAAGGACTGAAGATTTCCTCATTTTATTGTTAACACATGGTGAACATTCAACCAACCACAGCAATAATAATGCCGTTAATCATAGATGCACAGGCTGCATTAAATCGTCAACAAACAGTATGCTAGATTAGATTGTCAACAAACAGCACGCTGCATTCATCTGTCCCGTTCTGCCCAATCACTGGCAGAATGAGGAACTCAGTAATCAAATCTAAGAGGCAAAAAGATGACACCAAGATGCAGATTCTTGCCAAGAATGCAGAGATAAAAGAGAGGATGTAATTAAAAGTTCTGTTTTTCTCCCACTGGCCTCAGTTTGACTGACGGTCTTGATTAGCATTTATAGAAGGTTTAAGCAGGGCGGTATCAAATGTGCAGGCCTCTTTTTTCGTATGCCTAATTTCATGTTCAGTCCAATAATCCGTCTCTTATCACATTCTTCCGTTTGGTTTGGAGATCTCCGTTTCAGGAAACTAGCTGCGTATGTTACAGCACATCAACAAAGCTGCTAAATATCACACTGTCACTACCTGTAAAACGGGGGCTGGTCATTCAATTAGAATATCATGAAAAAATTGATTTATTTCAGTAATTCCATTCACAAAGTGAAACTTGTATACTATATTCATTCATTACACACAGACTGATATATTTCAATTGTTTATTTCTTTTAATTTTGATGATTATAACAAACAACTGATGATAATCCCAAATTCAGTATCTCAGAAAATGAGAATATTGTGAAAAGAATATTGAAGACATCTGGTGCCACACTCTAATCAGCTAATTAACTTAGCCCCAGCTTACTGGAACTTTTACTGGAACCATGTTCCTTTGTCAGGTAAAAAGGTTTTTAATCATGCTTAAGCTGGATTTGAGGTAAAAGGAAAACTGTACGTTTAGCTCATATCCACTTTAGAGTGGAGGATCTGTGATGGTGTGGTGCTGTTCTTCTTCCTAAGGTCCTGGGAGCCCTGTTTGAGTACATGGCGTCATGAACTAAATAAAAGGCCAGGAAATTTTAAATCAAAATCTGTCTGCTTCTGCTAAACCAAAATGGCTCATCACTGGATCTTTCAGCAGTGTAGTGAAACTCAAAATAAAGCTTCTACCAAGATCAGTTAAGTCCCCTGGCCTAAACCTTATCATTGGATATTTTTTTAAACAAAAAAAGCAACTGCTCCAAAATTTGCTTAGTGAAGTTGCTCAAAATTTGCTCAGTGACAAAAGCTGGTTACTTGCTGCTGTACAAAATAAAGCAATGCTGAG
>JAYDZG010000011.1:6250408-6261693 GCA_034509265.1 Microcambeva bendego
GGTCCAAATCTCCGTGCCACGCTCACATTCAGCTCGCATGTGGGAAGGTAAACGCACTAAACAGTTTTGGGAGCACGTTGTGAAGAACATTGTTCAGACGAGCTTTGGATCAATAATTTCAGCATTTCTAAATAAGCCTTTGATAAGTTATCCAGCATGATCAGGTCTTCTGTAGAGCCAAAAGTTTAGTCACCTGTGCCCCCCGTGCCAACTGCAAGGAGGATTGCTTGTCTTGTACAAGCTGGTCACTTGTGTGGAGTAAAGGGTTCACTGTGGTTTATACGCTCTATTTCAAGCAATACTCTCAAAACCACTGATAAATTACGTCATTATAAGCTTGAAACATCACCGTTTATTCACAAAACACATTTCCATTCTCTTTTTTCGTGTTTCTGTGATGCGACGGTCCAATTTTCCACCTCGTTCAAGTGTGAAAAACTTTTTTTTCGTGTAACGAAGTTTTAACTTTTCCGTACAGGGTTTTAATGGCATTTTCAAAGTTCACTAAACGTTGGTAGATGGAAAACCGGCTAATGTAAGGAGGTTACGCTTGTACATTATTGATAGAGGATTTGTTTGTGAGCTGTTCTTTAAATTTCAGCTCCGGTTAGGAATCACCACCGTGGATCATGATCCGCATTATTGATTTGGCAAACTTTTAACTCTACAGTTATACAGTTAACTGTATTGTGACATGTAGCACCTTGGTGTACAGGGTTGGATTCCCTGGTCTTTTCTGTTTGGATTTTGCATGTTCTCCACATGGGTTATCTTCAGGTGCTCCGGTTTCCAACCACAGACATGCAGTCTGGTTAATAGAAACTACAAAAAGAAGTGTGTGTGTGAAAGAGAGAGAGAGATGGACTTTCGTTTCCTGTATTTAGCCCAAAGAATCGAACCTACTGCGACCCTGACCAGGACGACGCGGTAGTAAAATGGACAACATATGAATAAACATACTGTGGCACTTCCACTGGTTCATGATCATCTGGATTACAGACTCGGATCATTAGAACGTCCCTGCGCTTTTTCCTGCGAGTCGGCTGTGCTTAAATCCCATCCCAGTGTAGATGATAAGTCTCCCTAATGCTGGGATTAGTCCTGGTCTATTAATTTGAGGTCATTAGCCACGTGGAGCTGCATGCTAGAGAGAGGGCTTACGGTGCATCATCTCCGCTCCGTCTCCGAACAGTGCATCTGGATCGTAATGTTATACGATGGCCGCTCCACAACAGGAAATTAGCTGTTCTTCTGCAAAGCCCAATCCATTGCTCCCCAGGATTCGATCAGACCACAGAGGGACACCGAGCCAAATTTTAGGTCTGCTCTTAGGAAAGCACTCCGAGTTGTTTCAGGAGACAGATTACACGCACTGTGTATGTGAACCAGATCGATCGTGTCGTTTGTGAAGAACATCATTGCTATTACCGAATCTAAACCGGCCCGCATCCAGGCATGCTGTCCGTTTAAAGAAAGAACTTCTCGGCTAAAAACATCGGCTGGAGACTTGTTTGCTGAGTCCTATCGGAGCTGACCAAATTCCCAATTTTCCACAGTGTGGATTCATTTTTGAACAGTTGAATTAAACAATATTGAGGTTTTGTCTCAGACATCAAAAAAATATGATTGCTACAGATTTCATTTTTTTATCTTTATTTTTAATGTGTGTGTTATTTTTTATTTATTGGGCAATCTTTTGCCCTTTTCACCATACATTTATATTAATTTCTATTGGAAGTAATTTAACAGATAAAAATAGACACTGGTAGCTTAGTGGGTGGAGCTTTGTGCTAAATGTTTGAATCTTTCTCTGCTTCGCAACCACAGTTCACATGGCGTTAAAATCCTTAAACATAAATGAAAAAAATTAATTTATCTTCGATTTTGGCCCCTCACTACTGACTTGGTTTAGTTTTTCACGCCGGATGCCCTTCCTGACACAACCCTGCCTATTTATCCGGGCTTGGGACAGGCACAACAATACGCCGTGTGCACTGTGGCTAGGTACCTACGGGACAATACAGTTAACCTGACTGCATGTTTTTGGACTGTCAGAAGAAACCAGTGCTCCAGGAGGAAACCCAAACAGACACGAGGAGAACATGCAAAGTCCATGCAGACCACTCTGTCTGGGGATTTGAACCCAGTCCTTCCGTGCTCTGAGGTGCTACACGCTTAGCCGCACCACCAAATATTATAAGTAGGTCTATTAAATAACTAATTTCTAATTTAAATTCCTGTGAGTGATTGTAAAACGTTCTGCACTTGTAAAATATGTGTAGCTCTGCTCCATCTGCTATTTCAGGAGTATTACTTTAACTTAGCTGCTTTTCTTCCTTTAGCACAGGTGTCATATCTCATGTAGAAAAAGTCACAAGCCAAAAAATCCTCCACCCTGCTAGTTCCAGACCAGCTTTACTATTAAAATGTGATGATGGTTAAAGGCTTAAATTCTCTGTGATGAAAGAAATGCTTATTTTTGTTATTTCATGTAATTGCTTCTGTCTAAACTACAGTATGGTCATGTTTGACTAATCGTAGAGTTTGGCCACCCACCTTGGGATCTGAACTCTGTTGCATTGACTTGTGTTGTTCTTTCAATACATGTGTTATGGAGAAGTGAATTTCCTTGTTCACCGGGTCTGTTGCAGAGCAGGATGGGTCCTGAGAACCTGGATTTGATCCTCACCCTCAGTCCCTTAAATAGCTTTGGGAAATAGAAGTAAACCAAAGAACTCATGCAAACAAACATATGCAGAAAGATGACTAATTAAAGGCCTCTAGGTTTGAGTAACTTGTAATGTTCTGGCGTTTGCACAGGATTTGATAGTGTAGATTTAATAGGAATGAAAATAGGCCAATCTAGTAATACTCTGTGAGGGTTTGGCAACCCTTCCAAGGTGTATTCCTGCCTCAGACTAAATGCTTAGGGATCACACTGCTCCTATAGCAGCCCTGACCAGGATGAAGCTTGAAATGAGACGATTGACTTGATTAAACGTAATAACGTAGAAATTAAATGAATCTTGACAATAATACTTTTAACTACTTTTAAA
This sequence comes from Microcambeva bendego, assembly GCA_034509265.1. Taxonomy (NCBI): domain Eukaryota; kingdom Metazoa; phylum Chordata; class Actinopteri; order Siluriformes; family Trichomycteridae; genus Microcambeva; species Microcambeva bendego. The sequence continues at coordinate 6,253,465 of JAYDZG010000011.1, forward strand.
TTCCCAAAAAACCTTACAAAAAATATAAAAAATTTAAATATTTGAAGATGGGCGTATGTGAAACCTCAGTGGTTTCATCTGATGTTTTAACAGAAGGTGGATTAGTTACAATAAACTGGTATGGGGGTGAGGGGTGGTGGGTGGCTAAAGCCCTGCAATGAATTTGTTCCCTGTAAAGGATTTTTCTGCCTGGCAACCCAGTTTTTTTTACTCAGTGAAAGCAGACATGCCGTGACTTTGACCACGATAAATCGGTTGATTCAAAAAAATAATATCTTGTAATAATGAATTGTAGTTAAACTAAATATTTATTTATCCAAAATCCACAGATTAAGGCATGGGAGGTGGTTGTAGCTTTATTTACTTGGATACTTAGAGATGTGCCAAATATTATGATACTGTATTAACACTGGGCATTAGTGCTACACTGTTGGGAAAATGTTAGTTTGAAATGAAAGCCCATAAAGTTACTTCAAAAATTATTTTAACTATACATTTTTTATTATTATTATTTTGCAGCTGGTATTTAAAAAGAGGCTCAACATTAGTGTAAATATTGTATGATAATCATAACCTTTATACTAGAGCATGATAAAATAACCACATCATCAACCAACTCAATCGCTTTATCCGCGTATCCAGTCAGGGTGACAGAAGAGCTGGAGCCTATCCCAGCTTTTCAATAGGCACAAGGCACACAGGAACTCTCTAGACGGGGCACCAGTCTATCACAGGGCAGACACCCACTAACATACACAGACCCATTCACCTATTCAGGGTCTCGGTTGCAAAATCTGTGCAAAAGAATAATACATTCGTCCTTCATTTGAAGTCTGTCATGTCAGGAGGAAATTGCTAATTACTTGGGTTTGATCCCCAGGTGGGGTGGTTCCCGGTCATTTCTGTGTGGAATTTGCATGTTCTTCCTGTTTCCTCCGGTAGTTCCGACTTCCTCCCACAGTCCAAAAACATGACAGTGAGGTGAATTGGAGATATGAAATTGTTCATGACTGTGTTTGATTTAAACTTATGTACTGAAGAAACTCAGTAGTGTGTAAAACATGATGTTAAAATCCTAATAAATAAACGCACATAATTACTTGTTAGTTTGCTAATAACACATTAACAGATTAATGTAGGTTTATCCTTTAATTTCATCCGCTGGTTTTAGCCAGCTGAATTAGCTGAAGGGGTCTGGGTGTGCGCATTTCTGCGTCTTCCGTTACGTCTTCTTTCTGATGTTAACTGGGTGCATGTGTGAGAACGTGTAAATTGGGCTGGAATGCTGTGTCCTGCCAAACCCCCGAGCCCAGACACCCCCCAAGAGATAAGTGAGATAGACCAGGGGATGTCTCGCACATCACTGCCCCAAGACTGGCACACAAACCTCCCTCGCTAATCTTCCCCCTTTTCATCTAGCTCTCTGTCCATCTTCCTTTCGTACCGCTCATTGTACGTAAACAACAAGCAGTATTTTTTTAAGAGGTTAAGACGTCGTAAAATATACACCACTCGTAAAACTTCAGCTTGAGTTTTTTTCATTTTCGTTAAAAGGCTGACGAAAGAAGAGTTTGAATGGAGATCTGGAGAAGTCTTCGTCCAGTTAGTTTACTGTCCTTGTTTCTTATTAAGTTTTCTTAGAAATAATTACAGTTGTCGGGTTGAAAATTAAAGACAGGTTCAGACACAAGTTACACAAGAATAATGTGTAGAAGTCTCCGGACTGTTTGTCCTTGAGACTGCTCACTGTTGCAACACATTGGTGACACAGCCAACTGGAAACTTACTATTTTTTATTAAACATTAGATATTGCTGGATTTTGCCAGATATTAAAAGTTACAAACAATGATGCAGAACAAAAATAAAGCTGTCTACACGCTTTCAGAACTCTTTTAAGGATTTCAAATGACATCACTGATTTTTTATTTGTTTTTTTCTCCTATTTTCTACTGCTGCGGATGCCTGATTGCATTAGATGTGGTTCTATTGCTGCTCACGCCTCCTCCGACCCATGTACAGCCCTTAGTGAAACCATTTTCCCCCATGCATCTTGCACAGGTGCCTCTCTATCTGCTAATCGGAGCTTATCGGCAAGTCTAAAGACCCTGCTGCAGGAAGTGTCCATTATACCCGCTAGATGGCGCCAAGTTGACCGATGGTAACACTGATTTTCAGAGGAGTGGGATATCCCACTGCACCACCCTAGCGCCTATGACATCACTTTTCTACATAGTGATCTTCCTTAGTTATGGAAATGTTTTTGGTTGAGTGCATAGCCACTGATGCCCTGCTTCACATCATCATCACATGAAAATCTCCCATCTTTTCAAAATGCACAGTTTAACTGATGCTCCTGGTCATACTTGGAAAGGCTATTTGACAGTCTTTGACCACTTTGTATCACTATAAACAAATGTAAAAACTGCAGAAACTAAGTTACTTGATCCAGGATGTCTGCGCCATGCATAACAGATGGCGTGAAGTGGAGCACAGTATGTCGACGCGCATATTCATTTCATATACTATTTAGTATGGTAGTATGTGGCTTGGAAGGCAGCCAGTGTGCTTGCTTTGGACAGATGATGAGGTAGAACTGGTTTTAATTGTAACAAATGATGATAAGGTTGCCAAAGCCGATGGAACCAAGAAGAACAGACTTGGAGTCACGTCAAGACAAATACAGAAACATTCACAAAAGAGCCATAGCCATCACCAAAGGATGGATTTAGGATGGGTTGAGGCTCGAATCATATAATGAACATGGGGCCTAGAACAGGATATTCTGTAAATCATATTTTTTTTATCTTTGGATTCCTAATTCATAGAACAAAATGTAACAAGTTGTTTCTTAAAATCACAGTAAATCATATATATGCAAGACATGGGTTTCAGCTGTCACAGCAAGCCATTCTTGAACAAAAGACGGCGTCAGAAGACAAAAAGGACTGGACTGCTGTTGAGTGATGAAACTCGCCTGACCTTAACCCCATATAAAATATATGGGGATTGTGAAGAGGAAGATGTGAAACACCAGGCCCAACAATTCAGAAGAGCTGAAGGCCACGATCAGAGCAACCTGGGCTCTCATAACACCTGAGCAGTGCCACAGACTGATCGACTCCATGCCACGCCGCATTGCTCCAGTAATCCAGGCCAAAGGAGCCTCAACTAAATATTGAGTGCTGTACATGCTCATACTTTTCATGTTCATACTTTTCAGTTGGCCAACATTTCTAAAAATCCTTTTTTCGTAACACCTGCTGCAGAACACAGAGAACGGGCATCTATAGGCTCCTAGAAAAAATCTTACTTCTTTCTCTGAAGTGTCAGAAAGGCCTGAGTGCATGCCACCGATATCTATACAGGCGTACATGCGGAACTGGCTAACAGTTTTTGATGAATAAACTGATGAGGTATTGTAATTGAGTGGCCCAGTCAAAGTTCAGATTGTGGCCCTCTTCAACATCTGGAGAAATATCACTTCACAAAACTACTCCAACTATTCTTGCAGAAAATGACTCAATCATGTTATTTCAGAGATTATATTAGACTCATCCAAAAATATTACTTGCTGTAATAGCTGACAAAATTGGCTTAGCCAAGTACTGTAAAAAAAGAGTCAATACTTAAATTGTTGCCATGTTCTTTTTCTTTTCTTTTGTGCCTGAAAAATGTAATTCCCAGTAAAACTGATACAAATCCCTGGTTGGGACAATAGAGGCTTAAATGTTGCATACTTTTAAAGGCACTGCATATGGTTCTCCTAATTGAAATCACTGGGTTCTCACAGCATTTTGTCCCACATGTACGGCCGCTTCACACTCTTGCTTTACAATGTATTGTTTGTAAATTGTTATTGCAATATTGCCCTTTGATATCTCAGATCACAGCCCTTGAACTTGAACAAATCAGTAAATGTTTTATGCTGGAAGCATCCTGAATGATCTCAGATGTTTCTCATGATTGTTTCTCTGGCTGTTTGGATGAATCATTTAGATGACATTTAGATGATCCCACAAACATAAATAATTTTGATCAAAATAATGCAGGCCAGTCTTAAACCGTGGCACGTCAAGGGCTTGCCAATGTGTTTTTAATATGTTTTAAGGCAGACTGCAGCCGGAATCTTTAGTCGTGTGAACCTGATATATTACTGTTTAGATCATAAATATGTAATCAGTAATCAGTTTAGTGTTATTAGAAGGCAACATCAGTGCAAGATTGCCATGATGTGAAGATTACATGTACAAATGAGACAAAAATTATCCATTTATTTATTTGGCATTAAGCGATCGCACTGTTACAGTTTTGACACTATACAAGTTATGCAACTGATGGTTAAAGGCTTTGCTCGGGGGCCCAACCACAACCTTGCATTGGTGGGGCTTAAACCAGCAACCTTCTGATTACTGGTCCAGTACCTCAACCACTATGAAGCATAGTTTTATATTTAAAGACTATAGAATAGCATTAATTGAATTAAAAGCCCTTAGCAGCTAGCTAAGTGTTTAGGAACCAGTTTCTTAGTGTAGGAATGTTGATTTACCAACAAATTTTAACTTCAAATCACCTGCATGCTACAATTGTTTTCAGTAAATTTACTTAAACTACAGTAACACTTACAGTAAGTACAGTTCATTCTTAGACGCAGGTGAGTAATATCTGAGAGTCCGGTTAAGCATCGACAGCTCAAGTGCACGGATGACGTGGTCAAATGTTCAATAGGTGATTTATGAAAGAAGAGATGAGCTTAATATCAACCTGCCTTAGATTTCCAGTATTTTTAGTGTAAAAAACCAAATGAATTTTTTGTTGTCCAATGTATACTTAAACATTATATAGGGTATATTGGATCTTATGGTCCTGAATCAGCTGAACTAATTGACCAGAATCATTGATATGCCTTTGGGAACTCAAAAATATGCAAAAACTGATCCATTTTGCTCTTTAAAGTTCATAGCAGGACTTCAGCATGTACCAGACCACCAGTGTAAGCTAAATAACACTGGGGTTATGGGACTGAGTATGAAGACATAGATTGTGATTAATAGTGGAGACAGAGCAGACTTGTTATTAATAGCACCTTTCGGAAACGTGTGGTTGCAAATGCAACCTTTTAAACAATCCTGTCCAACTTTCACAGCAATAATTTTACTCTAAACCTGCAAGTCAGCCGAAAATGCTTTTACAAATATCGTACGCACTTATAATTATTTGACTTGAACCGTGTCACCCATGTTTTAACAGATTGTAATTCATGGCAGGCGTTTCTTTTCACAAATTCTTTCTCAGAATAAAATGACAGCTTTCCAAAAATACCACAAACTTGATGGAACCCAAATGTGTATTTCTTCTCTGGGACAAAGCACAGTTCTTTAAATGAATGGCGTACATGGTGCTTATAAGTAAGTGTATGTGTATATTTTTAGTTTATTTTAGCTGTACATGTGCACCAATCTATAACATTTTCAATGTTTTTCAATGTTTATTTAATTCTAGTATTGTACTGCCACAAGTATTTTTAGTTTGTCTATTATTGATTCATATTTATTGATTAGGATTTTAATGTCATGCTTTACCCACTTTGGTCACTTTCTTCTGGTTAGGCGAGATCAATCAGTTCAAGTTTTTAATGTCAAACACTGATAATTTTGTTATTCCTTTTCACCCCTCTTGAATGTCTTTGGGAGTGTGGGAAGAAACCAGAGCTACCAGAGCTACTGAAGCAGACACAGGGGGAACATGGCGAACTCCACATTGAAAGAACCAAGAGTGCTTGACTGTGAATCGAAACCCAGAACCTACTTGCTGTGGTGTGCTAGTCTCTGTGTCACCCTGTTGATGGTTCTAAGAGTTCCATTTCATTTCACTAGATCTGATGATTCTGTCTGCCGTCTTTGCTGTACCACAACAGACACAGTTATTAAAATATGCTCTCTGCAATATATATGAATATGGATATACCGTATATCTCATTATTTTTAAGTATGTACACAATTAGGACATTTGTTTACATATTTACAGTGGCTTGCAGAAGTATTCATACTCCTTGAACCTTTTCACATGTTGTCACCTTACAACAACAAGCTTAAATGTATGTTATTGAGCTTTTAAGTGGTTAGAACAACACAAAGTAGCACATAGTTGTGAAGTGGAAAATATTTTTTATCAAATAAAAATCTGGAAAGTGGGACATGCAAAAGTTTTCAGCCCCCCCCCCTATATAAATACTTTGTAGAGCCACCTTTTGCTGCAATTACAGCTTTAAGTCTTTTGGGGTGTGTCTCGATCAGCTTTGTGCATCTAGAGACTGAGATTTGTATACTGTATAGTGATTTGTGTAGATATTTACAAGGTGAGAGAAGTGATAACATGACTTGTTTAAAATTGCTGTGCACAACACACACAAACCAAGACGGACGACAGGACAGGCTACACACTCAGACACCGACAACAACACTAACTTTACAAAAAGCACTAAACTACAACACAGACACACACACACACACACACACACACACACACACACACTAAAATCCACCATCCGCTAAAGTGGAAGTCAGACTGAGCTATAAACTGCTGCATGTTTCTTTACTGGAGAATAAGTCCCGCCTCCTTTCAGGATCCACCACGATGATTGGTGTTGCCACCGCCTGAACCCAGCGATCGATTGGCTATACTCCGGTCATGGTTCAGGACAGATTTGCAATTCATTGAGTATTAGTACTCGCTGGTTAGTGCGGATCTATTTATTCACTGCCAAACCATGGACCACATTAAGCAACAGTATCGATTCTGAGTATTTCTAATGTAGCCCTAGTTCCAATGTCCATAAGTTAAGTTAAAAATTAAAAAATACCTATCCCAATACAGCTGTTCATCACTCTACAGTTGTTCATTTAAGTTGACAATAATATAAAAAAGACAACATTATGAGATCCTTTGAGAATCACGTCTGTATGTTCAAATATACACGTGTGCACCCACGCCTGTCCTAAAGAAATCAGCCAGACACATCTCATGTTGAATGGAAAATCCCAACAATACAGTATATGAACATCCGTCTCACCCATACGTTTGGCATGCTTCACATACGTACACACACACACACACACACACACACACAGGCAGAATTACTCTTGCTGAACGCCGGCCAGGGTCATCATGTCAGCCGAAGTTTATTAGCTCATGAATTGTGGGTGTGTGTGTAAAGAATCTTCAGCAATGTGTTCAGGGGGAAAAGGGGAAACGAAATTGCTACAGTATGTTATCACGTGTGCGCAAACATACTGTACTTCAACTAATGGTTTTAATAAAATGTCCTCACTGCTGGATCCTTCCAACGGAATGCAAGATCAAAGGAGGCGGATTACCGCATGTACGGAGGACTTCAATCTTTTTCCTTTCCGGTGTCTCCTCCTCCTTCACAGATTTGCGCTCATCATTTTTCATAAATTACTTTCAAGTAGCCAGCGATGTTGTAAAGACATGTGAATGCTACGAATTCCTCTTCAAGGTGCAGGTTGCTTTAATGTGTTCACGGCTGATGTTCAGGCTGATGGTGATGTGAGGCAGGCTTTCTTGGCCCTGATAGCAATCAAGCTGTGTTTGTTGATAACCTCTCTGTGCCTTTTTGGCCATGATTTAGCCAACTAATAAAGCTTCTTTCAGCACAATGCAGAAAGATCATACTCATTCAGTGCAGTCATGTCAACATGGATCACAATTCCAAAGTAACGTTTTTGATCCATGCCAGTCTGTACCGTAGTGTTTCTAAGAAGATAACCAGGAAGTGTTTAGGCCATTGACCCTCCATTGCTCAGACTATATACTGTCAGTATTGTAAGTTCGCTTTGGATAAAGGCATCTGCTAAATGCTGAAAATGTCAAATTTGTCTTCCATTTCAGTTAGTTCTAATAATCTGGGGAAAAAATATTATATCATATCATATCATATTGTGAATGCAGTATCGTGAGCCAGATCACATTGTGTATAGAGTGTATTTTTACATCCTTACAGCTGCTTTAGTGTCATACTAAATTCACAGGAAAATGTGCTCCAGGCCTCGTTTTTCTACATCACTAATTTCACATATTTATTAAAAAGTGTCAGGTATATATATATATATATATATATATAAAGATCCTCAAAGAGTTCTTTGCCATGAGGTGCCATGTTGGAACTTTCAGTGACCAGTATGAGAGAGTGTGAGAGCTGTACTACAAAA
>JAYDZG010000011.1:6268651-6280151 GCA_034509265.1 Microcambeva bendego
TATTCTACATGTCTGAATCTCTCTTCTCTTTCAACTGACCATAAGTTTCTCTTATTACAGCAAACGCTATGTACATGGGAAGTCAAGAAATGCGGTTGGTGCTAGATCGAGATAACTCAACCATACGGCAACATCTAGACAAGGTAATCAATCAACAACAATAGAACAATTATACAAATATATATATTGAGAGAGAGAGACAGAGAGAGAGAGACAGAGAGAGAGAGAGAGAGCTTAGATTGTGATTAATAGGGCGACCGAACATTTTGTATCATTAGTACAGGAATGTGTGGTTGCACACTAATTCTGTCCAATTTTCACTCCAATGGTTTTGCAGTAAACCTTAACGTCAGCTGTAACAGCTTTTACAATTATTCGTCCTGACTGTGAACCGTGTCACCCATGTTTTAACAGATACTAATTCATGGCAGGCGTTTCTTTTCACAAATTCTTTCTCAGAATAAAATGACATCTTTTCATAATTACAATTAAACCTGATGGAACCCAAATGTGTAAAATGTGTGTTTTAAGACTACTTTCTTTAGAATGTAAATACCCCCCCCCCTCAGTATGAATGCCAATACCCCCAATGCAATATGAAGTGTTACTTTTATGATTTAGTTTGTCACACTAAAAATTGGAAAAACCCAATGTTATTTAAAGTACAGTTATTCAGAAAAACCCTCATCAAACCATATGTGGCACGATTACTAGCTGTGTTGTGTTTAAAACCCTGTAAACCCTGACCAAAAGTATTTGTTCACCTCACATTTAAAAAATGAACAGGTTATTAATTTTGATTTCAGCTATAACAACAGTCACTCTTCTGCTGAGAAGGCTTCTTACAAGACTATAAAGTGTATCTGTTTGGAATTTGTGTACATTTAGTCAGAAAAGAGCATTTGTATGCTTGGGCACTGATGTTGATCGAGAAAGCTGTTCATTGGAGCCCTTTGCAGGTCACTGGAGTTTCTTTAAACCAAGCTTTTCTTCATGCATTTATAGTTATTGCTTTGTCTTCATGGGCAGTCTTGCTGGAACAGGAATGGACTTTCCCTAAACTGTTGCTACAAAGCTGGAAGCATTAAAATCCCTCTATGTTATTGATTTATCACACCTGTTTGCATTTTTTGTGGTTGAACCACATGAATTCAGCTATTAGAAGTGACATCGTATTACTTTAGTCTAAATAGTGTGCCTTGTTGCCAATAAAGCAGCACTTAGTCTTCTCATATAACACTTTATTAGGTGTAATACAAAACAAGGAATTTGAGTGCATTCTTTTTTACAGAATTTCTCCAAATTATCAATGTCCTTACTTGGATTTTCCACGGGGGTTAGATCAGGTTACTTAAGCGCTAAAATGTTACTTTAAATAAAGTTTCCACTTGATTAAATACTTCTACTTATTAAATTTCAACTTAAATTCAAAATTCACATTACAGAACAAGCAGTAATTCTGGCTGTACTCAAATTAAAAAGATCAGGGGACCTGGATGACCATGCCAGTTATTGCTGATTTTGTGTTCAGTGGACAGTCTTTGGGTTCACTATCCCGCTGTAAGATCCAGTGACAAGTTATTTGTTTCTTGGCTGAGGCAGACAGAGTTTGATTGAACATATCCTGGCCTTGCATGGAGTTCATGATGCCATAAACTCTGACAGGATTCCCAGGACCTTAGGATTAAACACTTCCCTACATCATAACAGACCGTCTACCATACTCAACGGCAATCATACTTTTGATGTCAAATCTGATCAAAGAACATGTCTCCATTCAGAGTCCCAGTAGAATTTTCTAGAACTTTTTTAATTATTGCCCAATCATGGGCGGATTCACTTTTTGTGACCCATGTTGAACAATGACAAATAGAATGTGACCTTACTAGCAATGTCTGCTATATGGTGGCAGCCGAACAGTGACAACAATGAGATTCTAAACGAGAAGTTCAGAATCTCTGCGCTTATGTGCTAGTGGAAATTTTTGGAATATCTTTGCAGCTGGCTTTATTTTTAATTTCCTAATATACGTAAATATTGTAACAGGTGTTGTGTTTTATGTATACAGAAAGCACTCAATAAGAGCACACTCTTGGTATCAAACAGAGTTTAATGTCTCCAGTTCTCCTCAATTGCATGTTTTTTGGGCTGTGGGAGGAAAATGGAGCACCTGAAGTAAGCCCACTCAGACAGAGGGAGAACATGCAAACTCCACAAAGAAAGGACCCGGACCGCCCGTCCTGGGGATCAAACCCAGGACCTTCTTGCTGTGAGGCTCATGGACTCCAGTGCAAAAAAAATAAAGCCCCCTCTGCAAGATTGTTCACGCAAATGCAAAGCAATGGAATAACATCAACCTGGCAACCTGGATTGAAAAGGGCTCCTGGACCATAATGTTGCTGCTGTAAATCTGTCAGTTCCTTCTAATTCTTATAATCATTTCCTCACTTTGTTTTTGATATTTGTTTTACACTCTTGGTTACATTCATGACAGGAACAAAGTAGATAGATTCATGTACACAAGTTTATATCAAACACAGATTATCGTCTCCAGTTCTCCTCAATTGCATGTTTTTGGGACTGCAGGAGGAAACTGGAGCACCGGGACACAGGGCAAACTCCACACAGAAAGGACCCGGACCGCCCCACCTGGGGATCAAACCCAGGACCTTCTTGTTGTGAGGCAACAGTGCTACCCAAAATTGCTCTTGGGGATCTTATAATCAGTCGCACTTTGTTGAGCAAACTTCAAAGACCAGAGCAAGTTCTCTGTATTTAAGCCCAAGTGCTCTCGTTTACCCTCTCCGGAGGCAAGAAGAACCACATTGTGCTCTGCTTGTGTTTTCAACGTGTTTGTCCTGATGCTAAGCAGGAGCCGCGTGCATGCAGAGAGGTGGGACATGGCTGGCTATGTTGTCGATGACTGGTGCACTTGATCTGTCATCAGTTAAAAAGGTGATATCATTGCTGCTCTCACTCTGCTTCTCTTACACATCGTATACTTTATCCCAAAGTGTCACGAGACATCTTCCTGCTAGGTTCTATTAAAAACAGGAAAAGCTTAAATATGGCACTACTATTACCATGCTCTTTTATACTGAGTTCATTTTTTACAAAAGTTTGGGGCAGTTGGGGGTTTCAGTGGTGTAACGTGCTATTGGACCACTGCAGAGTGCTGGAACTCATGAATTCGAATTGCAGCAGAAACAGACATCTACACAAACACAATGGGTCGTGTTTGAGGGAGGGAAGGTTGGACTGGTTCTCTTTTTTTGAAATGTGTATGTATGAATGTATATTAAAAAGATAAAAGTTTACCAGACAAAGCAGGGAATAAAAATAAAACTGCATGTGAATTATTTTTTTATTCATTTTATTTTCTTTACTGTCTCAACTTTTTATTAAATGTGAGGTTGTACAGTATAATGAGTTACTTTTTTCTACAAATTTCAGCTTGTTTGGAATCTGGGCTCCAGAGTGCAGAATATGTTAAGGACAGACGGTTAAGGACCTTGTGTACGGGCCCAACAGTGGTTGCATCACTTGTGTGTATTATTATCAGGACTGGCAATATTTGCCCAAATCGCTGGATCAGAGACTGGAAGAAAAAAAAAGTAATTCGATCCAAAACTGTTACTTAATGTGAATAACACTTAATGTAAATAAAGCCTGTTTATGTGTGAAGCAAACAACACATTTCAACAGAGCTCCGTTAATCGCCAGCTCTCTAGGCTACTGCCATAACAAGGTGCATCTTGATGATCTGCAGTGTATCGGATTGGTATCAGCAGATCAGTGGCGTAACTGGGAGCTCATGGACTCCAGTACAAAAAAATAAATAAAAGTAAACCCCCCTCAACAACATGGAATAACGTCAACCTGGCAACCTAGATTGAAAAGGGCTCTCAGACCATACTGCTGCTGCTGTAAATCTGTCAATTCCTTCTAATTCTTGCAATCATTTATTTTGTTTTTAATATTTTACTTGAAGAAAATATTGTAAGATAATAATAATGACCTGCCGAGTGCAGTGGGGGATTGAGTTCAGGTCCGCAGTGCGCCCCCCTTCACCATTTACCCCACTGCAGAAGATACATCATTTGCGTTATCAGCATCTGACATAAACCAAGTGGCATCAAGCCAGCGCTAATGATTGTAGTAGTATGCATTATTATAGTCAAATTATTTACCAGTGTATGGTGTGCTGGCCACAATTGATTTCTGATCCCACAAGATGTCACCAATTAATTGACCCAATGCTTGCTAAATTCAAGAAACACAGCCTCTGCTGGACTAGACCTAAGGTTATTATTGTCTCTCAACAAGGAATCAACTCTCTGTTCTAACTCTTATTCAGTTCACATACAAACCAAACCGAGAATGTTTATAAAATGAGAGAATGCCAAGTTTGAAGTGGCTCCAGCTTAAACTTAAACCTTTTCTGCTAATAGTGTTTCTTTTCTCCACTATTGGCTGTTCCCGTGCTTGGATGGAGGGAAATTTCCCACACATACTTTGACCCAAAGTGTCAGCAGACATACAGCACCTTCCTGCTATTTTTTTTTTGGAATAAAAGATTAAAGATAGAACTACTGCAAACATGCCAAGTCATATTTTGTTTATTCTATCAAAATCATTTTAGTTGAAAGCCGGAACATTGCGTCTTCAAAGTTGATGGAGAATTGCACGACAAAGGGAAGTTTCTCCTTTGTTGTGTGGCTCCGAGTCATTACTGAGCATGTGCATGTGTATCCCTGGTTTGCTCTCATGCGTTTTGTTGTAGTCTGTCTGGATAAAAGTACCAGGGCTGGCTGGCCCGCCGCTCGCCTCTACCCTTTCCAGAGTAATTCCTTTTGAAAGAGGGTAGTTGAAAGTCGAAAGTTCGAGCTATTCTTCAGTTTTAAACCACATTCAGGTGGCTCCTTTATTAGATTTATGGACTGTGGGGAAATCAATCAGGCAGACAGAAGTCGAAGCTTTCAAGATTAACTTGTGCAGTCAGTGAAGGCCTCACATTAAGCAATTCATCAGCACAATGATGCAAAGCAGTTGACAAGTAAATGTGATCTTTGTATTGTGTACTGCATTACAACGCAATTGCTTTCAGGAGTCAGTAGGGGAGGTTTTTCTTTCCCGTGAACCGCCCTGGTCTGTGAATTACTTGTAAACCGCTAATAAGCATGAGAAATGTTTATCATCTGTTTAAAAGTGCATCCAGGGGGAAGTGAAGGACATCGTATTTACTGCCAACAATCCCTGTGTTTCACAATATCGGGATTAGATAATATCTCTACACATCCTTGGTCAGCCTTTGTGTTCGAGGTTGTTTAGGCTGGATTGTCACAGCTGTAATGCTGTGGCTCACAAAGTCCCTTTGATATTGACTGCTTAGTGTTTGAAAATAACAGCTTTTGTCTCATCATGTCAACTCAGCTAGCATAAAGTTTCATATGACCTTTTTTAACAGGAACGATTAAAATGGTCCATTTTCTCTGTAATAAAAGGTAAAAAAAAAGTTTTATCACCACAAGGTACTGATTTCTGTTCCACCTGAAAGCTCTCAAGTGTATAAACTCTGTAATAGCTCAGTACAATCCAATTCGAATCTGAAACAAATGTGTGAAAACATCCTTGGAAATACTGCAGTAGCTTATTAAAGAGTAACCTCATAGTTAGAAGGTCCTGTGAAGGTCCCAGCTCTGGGTCCTTTCTGTGTGGAGCTCCAAGAGCTCTCATTAGCTCGAACAGTCCAAAGACATACAGTAAGGTTAATCAGGGATATTAAATTATCCATGACTGTTTGACATTGACTGTAAACTTGAGTTGAATAATCTTGTGTAACCAGTAACTACCTTTCCTGTGAGTCTTCTTTTTTCTTTTTTAGACACATCCTATATTCTGCTTGAAAAGCATTTTTTTCTTTATTGGCTTGAAACATCTGTATAAGACTAGTCATTTCAACAGAAAGTTACACTAAATTCTGATATGGGCACTAACAACCCAGGCGTACTGCTGATGTAAAAAATAAAATAAAAAAGCGAAACTTGAACGTGAGTGTGTGCAATGACATGACATGTTATTCAGTAACCTTTCACCAATCCACACATCTCTGATGATGGTGCTACTTTTCTTACAGTTTATTAACGAAAAAAGAAAGGGCGGAGTGTACTTCATCGGCATCATGTTTTATAGGTCTAATCTAGACTCTGGCCCCAGCAATTTGAAGACAGTGTGTGATAGGTTACTTTGTCTTTTAGTAAATGAAGTACAGTAGACCCTTGACTTACTCAAGGGTCAGATTTCAGGTGACCGGCACAAACAAAACATGTGACGTGACAAAGTGTGCAAACCTAGTTCACATTCTACATTGTGGGGCAAATAATGGAATTATTTTAAATGGCAAGAGGACTACTGTGTTAGCTTAGCAAACATCGAATGACCTGCTTTATAATGCAATGTCTATCTAGAATTATTTTGTTTTGTTGTTGATGATGATTTTATTTCTTTTCTACCTTGTCTGTGTGGAACAAGTATGACCTAGGGCAGTAGTCCCCAACCTTTCTATCACCTCGGACCGGTCAACACTTCACAATTTTACCACAGACGGGGGGGTGAGAAGGGTACACGTAGATTGTTTATATAGTGAATACTCGTATGCAACTTTATTAGCAGCTTCCTCGTAACATTGCGCCAACATAACATGAGTATTACATCAAAGTCTCTGTTAACTTTCCAAAGACGTCTGTTTTTTACTCATTTTGCTAGCTTGTTGGTAAAAATTTTGGCGCTCAAGTGACAGAGAAGTAACCCAGTCATTTTTCAAAATAAAAGATTGTTCAGATAATAAATAAAACGGAAATAATTAATTATTTCTTGGGGGGCCTGGTACCAATTGACCCACTGACCGGTACCGGTCCGTGGCCCGGGGGTTGGGGACCACTGATCTAGGGAACTTAACTACAAGTATAAATGTACAGAACCTTAAAGTCACTACCTCCAAAGACTAACCTGTTGACATCAAAAACCATAAAGCCGTGTTTGTCAAATTCAGTTATTCAGACGAATTCAGTAAATTCAGATTATCTGTGATTTTTAATGAACAGTAAACAAGCAGCTATTGTTTTAATTATCTGTATATGATAACTGTTTAAGACTTACACATTCATATTTTTACTTCATCAGCTTATTTTTTACTTTGGAGCCACAGACCACTGGTGTCCGGTACAATACTATCAGGAGATTCGCAGAGACTTTCCAGATGGGGACATTCGTCTGTGTGAGAGAGGTCTGCGCCATGCATTTGTCCTGGATGCAGGGGAAGAGATGGCCAATATGATCACAGACTGGATCCAGAGAGACCTAAAGGGATTGTAGCACTGCTCATATCCGTACATACTACAAAGACTGATGTAAACTGGTCCAATACTCATTCCAGAACAACTTACCAGAACCTCTCAGAGATCTTCAGGATGGTGCTTATCGCATGTCCGAGAATGCACTTTTAGATTTATACATATATTTTAAATATTTATGAGGGTTCTTCAAATGACATCACTTCTCTACATCATCATCATATGAAATTCTTCTTAAGATCAAGGCTTCTCTGAGTGGAATAAAAAGGTGGAAATCAGACCCAGGACCTCCTTGCTGTGAGGCGACGTTGCTACCCACCGTCCCACACCAAATACTAAATCTAATCATCTAATTCTGAAATATGATCTTTCTCAATCTACTCATCACTACTCCTCCCACCCTCACAGTTTCCAGTGAAAATACAAAAGTGAGGGGTTTTTTTTAATTCCTTATTTGTCATAATTTAATTTTAAAGCAGTGCTTCAAGGCACCCAGATGGCATAACCCACCAGAACATCTTAATTTAAATTTCAGCATCTAGCTGATACAATTGGCAGTGCACCCCACAAGTGCGGCAGTTTTGTCAAACTTGCTTAAATCCTTACACCTCACCCATTTTTCTGCTACTAACATCAACTTTGAGGATAAAATGTTCACTTGCTATCTTATATATGCCACCCACTAACAGGTGCCGTGATGAAGACATAATCAGTGTTATTCACTTCACCTGTCAGTGGTCATAATGTTATGCCTGAATGGTGTATAATACCAAGTATGTGTTTTACACTTTATATTTATTACTCAAAAATAAAAGCATTGTTGTAAATTTTTGGTCATTTAAAATTATTCTGTACATTTTAGACTGTATTGTTTGAATTACACTGTTCTCTGTGAATTGTTATAAAATGTTAAACCACCAGTTTTATTGTTCACTTTGTAATTTAGTTTTCTTTTTCCTGGGAAGATAATAAAATTACTAATTAACATTTTCACTGATTTGTGGAATAAAAATTATACATAAGCCACATGTTTAAAGCTGTTAATGAAGATGTCTTATTTTCCTTGTAATTATTGTTAAATAAGCTTGTATTGCTTTGTGTGGGTACTGAAAACTTTAATTGTTAACAGTTAGGCACCGAATGTTCTTCGGATTTCAACATGTTCATCTCCTAAATCAAAACAAAACAAATCAAACACTACTGAGCGTTGCTTTGTATCACTTTGACACCAAGAATAACCATTATGCTTCACTCCGAGTTAATCCTCAGTTCCAGGATTTCCCATAAGCATCGTACAAGTCATCATATCTCATGTTGTTGAAAAGCTGAACAAATGTCGAGTAAAACATCTCCAGCTGATCTGGTTTGCCGGACGTCTCAGAGGAAATGTAAACCCTTGCCATGTAAACCCAGGCCTCTTTAATCTCCTTCTGCTGCCAGTTCAGAAAAGAATGACAAAGCCCCTTAATTTGCTTATCCTTGATTTAAACCATGAGACAGACCTAGTTCATTGTAGGAAATGGAGTAATCCCGCCCGGGTGGATTGAATTGTGGCAAAGCAAACAAGCTTTACTGTTTTTCGTTTCCAAAGTGGTTTGGGGTTTTTGTGTGTGTGTGTGTGTGCTGATGAAGAATCATTCCAGATATATACATGCTTTTTTTCTGCCAAATATCATCTGCAATGGATCAAATTTCTTCCACTGGTCTTCGTTAGGCTTTGTTTTGACATTGTAGTAGTTACTAGTTGTCCTTCCTTTCAGTTTCTGGACCAACAACGACTTGACTTATATAAATCCAGTTTATATTGTCCAGTTTTCGGACCAATGTACAGTTAGCTTATATAGATGTTCTACGGGTATCTTCTAGAAGGACAAACTATTGAGTTATTGTGCCCTGTCTGATAAGCTGTTTTCATTTGTGAATGTGGCGTGAAACAATTACATTTGTAACTCTCAGCATTAATGGTGTGTTCACACTGATCAGTTGCACTAAGTTACTGTTGGTGTTGGTAATAAATATAAAGGTTCTATTGCTTTTAACCCAGTAAACATGACATTCATTATTTCCGAGAAAAGGATGTTAATGCTTTGTATTTGTAAAATGAGGTATTAACTTGAATTATGGATGTATTGTCAAACTTTTTATGTGGTTTGTATTCCTGTTAGAAGCAGGTTTTTTAATGTATCACTGTCTTATCAAAGGTCATGAGCACGTACTATTGGTCGTCTTGCCTTGTACACAGATAGATTTCTCCAGATTTTGGAATCTCAAAATCATCCCACCCTTGCTTCCCATGACAGCATGAACTGTTATCTAGTCCCCTGTTAACTTTAGTAAAAAGCTTTTGTAATATTCCACACATTACCCATGCAGTCATTAACCCAATAAATGTATTTCGTAGGCAAGTTGAAGCTAAACTTGCATCAAACCACCTGATAAACCATGACCTAATGTCACAGCACCAGAACAATCATAAAAGAACTTCTGTCAATGCATAATAATGTAGGAAATCAGACTTCATGTACAAGTTTGATTGAAATTATTCAGAGCAGCCCAATTGATCATTAGAAATGCTCAATTAAACGTTTAGACTTACTTGTATGGCTTATCTGCATTCACATAAATTAATTATATTTTTGTGAACAGTGTATCAAAATTCCTGCAACAACATTGGAGTTTTGATGTGCAGTAAAAAAAAAAATGTCACACCACAAACATACAAAACAGTGAAAGCATGATGTAGATGCTTTAGAGCCTTTAGTATCTTTATTACACTGATTGAACCTCAGTGTTTGCTTAGTCTAAAAAAAATGCATGCGTCATTAAAGGTAAATGTGCTTGTAATGTCATTGTAATTAACCCCTTATCCTAATCAGGGTTGGGTAGGGTCGCTGGATGCCTGCTATAATTTTATTTACAATAACAATATAACAAGAAAAGATTCCTTGCTTGATAACGTATCAATTTCATAAACATTACAGATTATGTGATATGAAGGTTAAGAAACTGTTGAGTATGACATAATGCTTTCACATCTGAGAAAAAAAACTGCGGCAGGAACACTTTGTTAATAAAGTCTTCTTTAATAAAATCATCTATACAAAAATTACATATGGAATAAAAATACACTACAAAGTTTTGGGTTGGAAATTCATATAGAAGTATAAGTATGCACACAAGTATATAATACTAATTATATTACCAAACAGTGAAAAATACATGTTTACAGATAATTTACAACCAAATTATGTACAATCTAATATATTACACACACTCACAGTGCCAACATAGTCCATAGTTCAACATTGTTTCTCTGTTTAAGGCAGTTGCAGTCAGTTATTTCCTGTGTTTGTTTTATTTCATATAACAATACTTTTTACTATACATTTTACAAAAATACAGATGTCTATAAAGAAAAAGCATTAAATTAAAGCCGGTTCTTTACAATTATTACAAACACACGCAAAGACAAGTCTGTTCACTCACTGACCACTTCACTGACTTTACACCAACACATACAAGGGCGAGTAAAAATGTCTAATCTATGTAAAGGGAACTTATATAAAGAGTATGCTGTATGTAGTGTGGTTTCCAAAAAATCTTGGCTAAACATGTTGATGTAATCAAGGCACAACAAGCTTTTAACGGTGTCTCTTAGAGATCTAAGGGCAGCTTCATTCAGCATCCTGTACCAGGATTCTTTGACAGAAACAGCTGCAGTCTGCAACTATCAATGGAGCAAATGTATTCTATAGAGGCATTATTGGGTGGAACCAACAATAAAGGAGTATAAAAGAAGTGTTGAAAAAAAAAGTCTTATCATGTCTGTATCTTATCAGTCATGTCTCGCTGATATAAGACAGACCAAGGTTCAGTGCAATGACCCATTCTGTTTATAAACAAAATCATGTTTAATGGCATATTTTAACGCTAATATGTTTTTTAAGTACACTTATTTCCACTATTACCAATATGTATTCTCTTATATATCTTACATTTTTTAATTATTTTGGCCACTGTATTACTGGGTAATCTTAACTACATGCCGGTTTCCTGACAATGCATTGTAAATTGTGATCACTTGCAGACCCAGGTGTTTGCCTGTTCAGTGTATGTCTAATCTTGTCAAATTACAATTTGTGATCTCC
>JAYDZG010000011.1:6453212-6463469 GCA_034509265.1 Microcambeva bendego
AAGATGCATTCATACGAACGCGAATTCACACTTGATTGGGATAAATAACACTGATATTATAATCATGTATTTTTGAAAGCAAAGTGCATTCTTAGCTTACATTGCACTACACCATGCAGCAAACAAGTCTCACCTCTTCCAGCTCAACGTAACTCTTATGAAGTCAAACCTTAACTTTACTGGCATGACAAAATATGGACATTTGTATGTAATTCCATATTTAGGAAATATAAGTAAGCATGAGAAGTCTCATAGTAAACACACTACCATGATGAAAGGGGGAGGAGATATGATTTTGATGGACAGATGTAAAAGCCAATGGAGAAACTTGTTACAGAGACTGTGTGATTTTTTTTATGTTTTTTTTTTTATAGAAATCAAGCCGTAATACACAAAAATGTTAAAAATTGAAAAACGCTTAAGCTGGAGATATGTTTTTCACCTGTTGATGATGATTGATTGATAGATAGATAGATCCTATAGATACCTAACCACTAGGAGGCATAAACCAGCATTGTAGTGTCAGTCCCAAGCCCAGATACATAAGGAGAGCTGTGTCACCATCCAGCAGAAAACTATGCCCAATCGAATCATATAGTAAATGTATTAACATGTATTCATACAGAGATGTTTTGTCCATGGTCATATTGCTAACACTAAATAATTCAGTTTGTTTTTACATAACACATCTGTAATGGTTTGCTTATCTCTTGTCAGTCCCAGTTAAGTCCATGAGAACTCTTTACTCCACATTTATGGAAATTGTTAACAGATAAAACCATTAAACATTTAACCAAATACACTTTCAAGAAGAAATATAAGTTTCTAGAGAGGGAGAGAGAGATAATACATAAACAGAAAGACAAACCATTGGGGTGGGGTTGGGGTGCCAGCTTTTCCTTATGTTCCTAGAGTCATTCATGCCTTGGTGGCACAAAGCCAGAAAGGCTGAATTTTCTGTGTGAAGACAAAGGCGCTGTGCCAACATCCTGCTCTGTTACCATACAGATGGAGCTTTGAGAGGATTAGACAGATTACGAGTCAATCCCTTATCATTTTTTGAAGTGAAAAGCACACTCCTACTAAGAGATGCTTTAGTGGATTGTTGTGCTCAGATGGAACAGCCTTATAAAGGCCATATTATTTGATTTATGTTTTGTTTGGCATAACTGTGGTAGCACGAGTGATAGCCAGATTTTTATTGTATGGCACTGGCCACCTTTTGTATATGACCCTGACTGCCTGCACAAAGTACACATTTAGAGGTTAAACACTCTGCGATGGACTGGGGACCCATCTAGGGAGTTACCATGTCCCTCGTGCCCTTTGAAAAGGCTGGGATAGGCTCCAGCACCCCTACCCGACCCTAATTAGGATAAGGGATTAAAGAAAATGACCTGAAATGAACTGAACACTCATTCTTTGGTGTATTTGCTTTACATTTTAAGTATAAAATATATTTAAATATCTTATCGCACTTCATTGGGTACACAGCCAAACCTGGTACATATAATTACTGACTTTAGCCAATCTTTCAGACTTTGTCACCCATAATGTACTTCATTTATTGATCAAAAGCAACTCCTACAGTACAAGATCAACACCTAAATATCACCTGGTTACATATAAGGGTCCCTTCCATTAAGTAAACAAGATACAAGGGGTGACAGTATGTACAGAGTGAAATATGGGCTACACTCAATTACTGTACACCTTCAAAATGTATCTGTATGGATAATAATGATAGGCTTTCCTAATAAAATGCTCATGAGTTCAAATTACAAATGTATTGCATAAAATGTCTAAGGTGCCATAATGCACCACAATAGTCACAGTCCCTTTGAAAAAAATCTTTTTAACCGTTGCCACTATGATGCAAGTCCAGATGTTTATTCATGAAAAAATAAAGCAAGAAACTGACCTGGCAGTGGCACACTGCAGTAGAAATGTGAAGTTTCCTGCTGACTCATGCTCTCCAATAAACAGCAAAGGAGAATGTGAGAAGATGTCTAGTGTTCCAGAGACAACACCGAAAGACTTAAAACATGGAACAAATGTTGGTTCCGTTTTCTGGATTTAGAAACAAAGCTCTTTTCACTATGAGGGTGAAAGTTCATATTGTTTTCACACACAAAAAAGGTCATTGAGCACAAACAATTGTATAATTAGTGGGTGTAGTAAAAGTGACTGTATTGTTCTAAGTACAAGGAGGAAGAAATCTGACGTTGGATGAGCATTACAGCACTCATTTTCTATTTTGTTTAATTTACTGATCATTTTTTACTATTTTTTAGTATTTCTTATTGTTTTAATATAATCTTTTTAAAAAAGGTCCAGCCCTAGTGCCTACCACGAGGTGAAATATCATCAATCAACTGTTTGGTAAAGGCTTATTAAACCACTTAGGGGACTAGTAAAATATTGATTGCTGGTTAATGGTATAATCATAACTGCAAAAATGACATTTTTATTGGTAGGACTATTTAAGGGGTAAATTAATCAAATCTTTAATGAGAGATTTCATTGCACTATAAAGAAATATAAACATGTAAGAATCTTCATCACTGATTCGAACCCCTGCATATTCAGTTAAAGGGCATATTCATGGGTTTATCCTCTTGAGGCACAAATTGTGTATCACATAAATGCACAGATTTTTTCTAAGCTAAGGAGTAGACAAAAAAGTGATAAAAGTTGAGATTTTGTGTCCTTAAATGATTGTTGATGACTGGATGAGATAATCAACACAGGAAAGCAGATCCTCCCATGTGTCCCATATAAAAATAACAAATATGTTTTAATATTGTGATAACATTATAAAGAAAAATGCAAAAGATGCAGTGCTAGGAGAAATCAATATGTGTCCTCATATCAATATTAATTACAGCATTATTTGACAGCAGGGTTTAAGTATGAACAATGAGAGACAATGATAGTGCTATAAGGGTTTACTTAAAGTGGGCTGAAAAAATAAGGGTTATTGATCAGAGAGACATTTTCATAATTTAGGCTATTTTAAATGAGCACTTTCCATTATTGTCTAATCATCTAACTGCAATTATTTAGGCTGACTTTGGAAAGTAGAAATCAAAATTAGATATTTGCTGGGTCAAATAAGTTCAATACCATACCATATGTACAATGTGCATGCAACAGTGATAAAGGGACTTTAAACACAACTGATTGCTATAATATCAAAACACATTGTGGTTTTGGAAAGGCTAAATAAAAGTAAATTTAAATGTCTGAAATTCTCAATCCTGGTTTAAACACAACCCCTTTATGAAGATTACAAAAAAGTCCTACTACCACAATATAATAGATGATATTATAATGATAAAGATAAATTTAGTGTTTGTCCACCCCTGCTTTGAAGTCTTATCAGTTACATATCTTCTAAAAAAGATTCCCAACCTATTGCAGGTGAGAAAATGTGGTTGGATATATTTAAGTAATCCGCTGTCTGGATTTTAAATAAATTTCCAGTTTGGATGAGCTTCAACAATCTACATACTGTAGCTGCAGAAGCTAATACAACAAGTAGTACAACACTCAGAGAAATTGATAATGGCATTCTGCTCTTTGGCATAGTTTCCATTTAGCTTACAAATGGCAAATAAAATCTTCCAGAACAAATGACATGACTGTACAATGTGGTGACCTCAGCACGGCCTGTCTCAGTCTCCACAATAAATGATCTATAACTGGGCATTCCTCTATCTACTCTGCAGGGGTAGTGTTTGTTGTCCTTTGGTCTATTTGAAAGAATAAAACCCTATTGTATAAACTTTAAACTCAATTGGGAACTGTCACACTACATCCATGCTTAAAAACAAACCTATTAATCCCACATACATAAAATTTACTTGTATTTTCCATTTTTCTTTCAAACTAGAAAAATAACACAAGTTTTCCTTAAGGTATGTCCATTTGTCCATACCTTAACTTATATCCATTATAGACTTCCTATAGCAACATAATCCAGGACTGCTGATACTAATGAATTATTTTAGGGCCTGCAGTCACCACAGTAATAAATAAATGTAGAGTCAATTAAGAGAACTGGAGGATCAGTCATCAGAAAAAAGTTGAGCATTTTTTCCTGTGCAATTAAAACCCAGGACCTACTTGCTTTGAGGCAACAGTGCTGTGTGTAATATATAATGCAAAACCAATGATCTAGTATGTGATACATAAAGAAAGCAAACTGATTCCATTATATAGGGCACTTGTAGCCTAGCAGTCAATGTACTTGAATATTAATTGGAAGGTTGATGGTTGAAGGGCTACCACTGACTAGTTTCACTAGTGGGCTCTTCAGCAAGGCCCTTTAACTCTCAGTTGCTTATATTGTATTGTATCACAGTACTGTAAGTCATTTTGAAAAAATGTCTGCCAAATGCCAAAAACACAAATATAGCAGTATATTTATTTTATTTTTCTGTTATTTTAAATTTAAATGGATACTCTTGGCCTCCTGCTCCCATCAGAACAAGTTTGTTTTGAAGTATGAAATCAGAATGAACAACAGTACATTAAATACAAAATGTGCAAATCATTTTCCATGTGGGTTGCACACATCGTGATTTGCATATTATTTTAATGTTATTCTTGTTAATCACCTAACATCCCCTGAATACATGTTTGTTTGGGGATATTAACATCATGTTTTACACTAATGTTAAAGTCATGACAGGAGAAAGTGTGTCATTTATTACACAAGTTTCATCAGTATTCAAGTACTCCACAGTCGTGTATCTCCAAGTCACCTCATTTGTATGTTTTTGGACTGTAGTAGGAAACCAGAGCAGCCGGAGTAAACCTACACGGACACAGGGAGAACATGCAAATTCCAACCTGAGAATCGAACCTAGGACCTTCTTGCTGTGAGGTGACAGTGCTACTCACGTAACCACCGTGCCACCCCTTGAACATATGCACAACAAATTACACAAATTTTCACATACTGCTCTAACTTTCTTGAGGTCCTTGTGGGCATTATGCTGGATACTGATCTGAACATATATACAGCATGTACTGTCCTAATTAACTGTAAAATAAAAACGAGCAACTGGAAAGGATGTACTAGATAAACAACTCGATATCCAACACAGATGTACAGTATGTATATAATTGAAAACAACAATCTCAGGGATTATTCTATGAAGTTCACTAGGAAGGCACAAATACTGTACAATACAAGCAAAACCTTGAATGTACTTGTGATTTAATTTCCACGACATGTAAACGACAACCTGTTATACAGGAGTTTCCAGAAAAGCCGTCCTTCAGATCAAGCATGGACTAACTTAATCTCCTAGGAAATCAGATCACTGACTTGATAAAACAGACAACGCAACCCAGTAAAGACTGAAGGCCATTAGAGCTATGTATTTACATTGTCCTTATTGGAAGGAAATGCATAACAGAGCATTATCTTTGTACCTGGAGTCACATGGGATTTCATGTAAGGGCTTAATGATGCTCAGATGACGAGAACCTCATGCACCTTTACTCGTATGGTAATGAGCCTGTACTCTTGTTCTCTCCCCTCCTCAATCCTCTTCTCATTTCTTTTCTCTAATCTTTTCCCTTCCCCCAAAGCCACTACAAGCACCAACTACACACAGATTGCAAGTGACAGCAATGTCTCCTAGAAGGAAACATAGACTTGAACAAAAGCCAAGACACAATAATTCATTCCTCTTCCTGGACTGTATGTGTTTTTTGCATATTAATACAATGTTTAATTAGGCAATAACTGTAAAATGGTATTTAAAAATATATATTCTTTAATCTTTGGTGAATTATGAATTTTAGCGTCCAGCCAAGCTTTCCTAGGTGAGAGAAAAAGTAGTTTTCTAACCAGTATTGCCGCTATGTTCTGTAAAAGTCAGATACAGAATTTTAAACAGCCTGTCCAATGAAGGGAAAACAGAGAAGGAAATGTGGTTTAACTGCAGCTTAACCCAGAAGAATCCACTGTGACATATCTGTCACAAACAAATTCAGAAATGTGTTCCATGTGATCTATTTGCTCAGTTTTATATGCCTCAGTGGTGGAAGAATGGGTCTGAGTTTTATGGGTTAATAAAGTTAATCAAGAGACCATTAAAATATGGTGCGGAAAATAAATTTATATCTCATCTCATGTGTAAATATATTAAAATAAAGATTATGGTGGTTTTGAAACAAAGAACACAGTGTGATCAAATAGCATAAAGCACTCCAAGGTTTGAATATATAGAAATATAATCAACATTTGTGTGGTCATTTTACACCTGTCAGGTCAACTCATTTGCATTACACACATCCATGTACTGTGCTCTATGTAACTAAATGAATAAAAAGTCCCACTGATGGTAGTAAAAAATGTGGTAGAAAGCAATAATATTATAATAATACTGGTAGATCGCAGTAATATAGAGTATATGCATGATAAAGTTCAAACTTTACATTATTTGGGCAAATAAAAGCAAATCTTATTTTCTTTGAACTTCTTAAGAAATTAACCATTTTATAATTATTATAAAACCTCAGGATTGAAGACTAACACCACTTGATTTAAAACCTATTAAAAAATATGGAAGGTTTTAAGTCTGTTAGACAATTGGCCAGTAAGAGATAAGAGAGAAAGACATTGTGTGTTCATTTAAAGTTGATATTTGTAAAGTACAGTTATAATAATAAGGCAAATATTAGCTCCTTCAGACTCTATATCATATCTTGCAGACATATACCAACACGTCTTAGAGCCTTAACGGTCTGTTTGGTATTTCTTTGAAACCTCTAGTACTACTCAGCATCACAGTTGCATCGCAGCAAGTCAATAAGTCTTTTGTAAAGAAAAAATGTTTAAAGTACCAAGCCTGCCCCAGAGCTCTGTAAAACAAAGTTTGTTGTAAGTTTTTATTCTGCATATATTGCTCTCATGAAGTAATTCTAGGTCAGCCAACAACACTGATCCAGACATAACCAGATAAGACGTTGCAGACCTTAAACATGCATTAAACGCTTGAGCTACTAAAAGACAAGCTAAAAGACTTGGACTCTTGTTTGTGTATTAAATCAGTCACTAGTCAACATGCTCTCCATCCATTGTAAGGATCTGAGTTAACGAAGCCAGAACCCAGCCAGAACTACTTTAGTGTTTACTCGAGGCAAGGGAGAGGCTGAAGGCAGGATGCCAAGCTTTGAGAGTGAAAGTGTGAAAAGGCAAGATGAAGTTTACCATTACAGAACTGCAGCAGCGAGGAGGTGTCATACAGTGAACTGTAGCTGGAAAAGCTGTCCTCCATCCCTTTACCTCTGACCCCTTGGCTTTCGTACTTCCTTCTTCACTGTGTTCCTTTCACCGACTTGTCCCTCCACTTCTCTATCCACTCGTCGTCCAGTCAGCTGGGGTCAGCTTGCTGTGGTCAGTTACCATGACAACCCATTCCATTCAGGATGGGTGTCACATGAACTCAGTTTCTCTCCTACTTGACCCCCTAAAACAAGATGTCAGATTTCCCCTAAGACACAGGAACAAATAATAAAAAAGGTATTATTCTGTTCTCTTTCCTGTTTTGGCTGCCTCTTTTTTCTTTTCGAAATGTATTTATTTCCTGTCAGCAGCTGTGTGTGATGTTTAACATCCACGAGAGAAACAGCTTTGAACAGCTTGTGCTTTCAGAGATGGGTGGGTGAGTATGTGAATGTGTGGAAGAGCAGTGTGGGAGTGTTCGTGTAATGTAGACACACAGTACACTCCTAGTCCTTCCTTGATCAGGTCTGCTTTGCCCAATCAGAGCTCAGCAGGGTGGATCTTTGCTCAGCTCCCGTCCCCCAGCTTACAGAGCCGGAAAGAGAGAAAGAGCATAAAACAGACTGAACAGGGAATGACTCAGTCATGACATAGCTGCTCTTGGGAACTCTCACAATAAATGAAAAAATATGTGCTCACTATCCAACAACTTCACGCTGCTCAAGTCTGTTTAAAGCTAAACAGCGTACAGTTTTGGCTGCAAAGGTAAAATATTGAGCTAAATTTATGGTCTAACCACACAATGAAAGCATCATAAAATGCTTGTAATTTCGGCAAGGGGGTGTGTCATGTTTTGATTTGTGAGAGTCTACAAGAATGTAGTAGAAGCCCATAGTATAACTAGGAAGAAGAATGTAAACAAGCCAGGCCCAGATCTGTCTGTTTCAGTTTTTGAGAAATATTTAGAATATATTTTTTCAATGATTTGCACCTTATAAAAAGGCCAGTACAACTTTGAAGAAAGAAGTTGTTTTTTTAAAACTCTTTATCTTTAAATGTATTTAAACATTGCATAATAATATGCTGCATCACCACAGACATGAATTTAAACTCAGAAACAGACAATAATTACTTTACGACATCATTCAACTGATATGTGGGCCAGAGCTTAAATTGGTTTCTTAAAACATAATTCCCTTAACTTTACCACTTCACCTATGTACTATGAAACTGCATTGTATATATTCTATAAATCTTTCACTCTTTTGGGGGTGGTTTCAGGCATTAAGATCTAAATGTGCTTATATTTACATACTATAAATGAATTAACACACACATTTTAGAAAAGGACCTTTTTCTGTTTTTTTTAAATGCAAGGCACTAATGTGGAAGTCATTCAATGATGATGGGAGAATGTTTTTCTACTGCAGTAAATTGCAATGACCATGTAACTGGGATCATGTATTCACAAAAATGCAAAGGACTTTACAAAGACAGGAATGTTATGCCTTCTTTCATTAAACTGAACCCTGAGCATGGGCATTCTGCAAAAGAAGAATTGGTGAGGATCCCACAAGAGAGGTGTCAGAAGCTTGTTAGTACATATTAATTGTTAATTAATTGATAATTGAAGGTTATAAATGCTAGAGGATGTTTAACAAGCTACTGGTAATTATAAAAGTTTTAGTAGTTCATCCGGTCATTTGTCAAGAAAACTATGTGGCATTCTCTGTAAGTGTCTGTAAAAATTCTCTTTAAGTCATTTGTACTTTGGGTTCCCAGCAGCTAATTTACTATGCTATATTGGGGGGATAGTCAATCCAAAAATAAATTTTGCAAAGCATTTGAATATTTTAGAGTCTAAAAACTAACCCATTAAAGATGTGACCCAAGTTTAAGTCTGTTTTGTTGAACCACTGCACAAAGCTGGAGAATCTCCTTCCTGCTACTGCAACAGTAATTTCTACTGTCTAGTCAAGGCAGAGGAATACAATGTGAATATGTTATTCTACATGTGTTTGAATTGGATAATAAAGGGAAAATGTGCATGCCCATGGCTTGGCTTCACCTGCAAGCCTGCACGGGAACTGGTTAGGACTGTTGCCCAAAAGTATTGCTTAGTTATAGCTTAATTTCTAAATAGATCTGACTGAGGAGTTCATAAAAGAGTGTTAATTCATTTTTTTAAGAGGCAAGGTATAAGTAATGACCAAGGGGAAAAAACATGCAGTACTCAGTGCTATGGAAAAGAAAATAACAAGAATTGATGAAACTCACTAATCTGGTCACGTCAAGTACAGCTGGAGTGTGCCATAAAACCAAACATCAGCCTGCTGTCGACACCGTAACATATTGAATAGCTGAATGCTTATAGAAGCTTCAGCCAAAATTTTGTTACAGAACCTCTTCTTTGCTGCTCTACAAAAATACAATGCAAATAGTCCAAAAAAAGAGCGCCATAGGCAGTTGCTTTGAAGCTTATCTTCGCTCTGACAGCAGCAGTGCAGATCCATGTGTTCATGCTTGTGATTTGGCCGTGGTTGTCACCTCAAAACCAAAAGAATTATTAATATTGGATACAGAGACACTCTCTTTAAAATGAGGGCTGGGTTGTCATGATAAACCACAAAGAATATTAACAGATAACCATTCATGCAGAAGAATCAACCCTCTGTCTACAAAATCGCTTATGTTTTAGTCCTCATTACTGAATGCCCAGTCATCAGCACTGCTGTATTTTCAATTAGAGGTTGGGTGCCTTGCTCAAGGCCACTTCAGTCGTGACCTGTCGGCTCTGGGAATCGAAAAGCAACCTTTTGATCGCAGGCAGAATTGTCTAACCACCAGGCAGGGCTTTTTTCTAATGCATTAATAAATGAGCTAAATAAAGTAGATTTCAAAATGTGCATGGTCTTTATTAAAGCTTAATAGCATACCATGCTAGACCTATTATTATTATTATTATTATTTTTATTATTACTATTCTTATTCTTCTTCTTCTTATTATTATT
>JAYDZG010000011.1:6484949-6497083 GCA_034509265.1 Microcambeva bendego
GCTCAGGCCACGGCTGCCTCAAATAAATCTATGTATGACAATATAAAAGTACCAAAATCTGTCAACATTTGTCACAATTAAAGCAACTTTAGTTGCATTTACATTTGTAGAATTTAGACACTATTATCCAAAATGATTTACATTCTTAAATTAAATACAGTTTGAGCAATTGTGGGTTAAAGGGTTAAAATTTGTGGATCTCCTTATGGCATGATTTCTAGTGGTCATATTTTGATATCCCAAGATTCCTCTTAAAATAGAATGTTACTGGGGACATGGTTTACATGATAAGAATACATCGATTAAATTGTTTGACGTCGAAAACCCAGTTCTGGCTGATTGACATCAGTTCCTGTAAGAAATCTCTGTAAACGGTGAAATCTTCCACTGTCCTGCAAGGTCACCAATCTGTTGGTGTGATCTTTCTCTGCAGACACGATTTAAAACTCTTCTACACTTGTGGCCAAATTTATTTGTTATCAAAGCTCGCAAGTTAAGACACTGAAATGTACCTATTGCACGGCTTAGTAATACTACTTGACTGTGTAGCAAGTGTAAAGATACTAATGTCTGTCTTTAAAATTCTGAACATACACAACAGACTACGAGTTACATAGGAGTCAAGTACAGACTTGAGATAAAAGTGAAAGTGTTTCTACAATTTTGGCCACCAGTATACTCAAAATCACATTCTTAAACAGTATGTACTAGATTCATTCTATATTAAAATAAAACATGTGTTTATTATAACCGTAGCATTTGAGAAAAGGGCATTCCAGTTAAAAAAGATGTAAGACCTAATGGATTTAACCACCATACATAACATCCTGATGAGTGTATAAAGCATCAGTCAAAATATTTGTTAAATAAGTAATAAATCATGCAAAGAACTCCACGATGTGTGACTAGTGGAAATGTTTAATGCGTGCTAATTGCTAACCTGTCCATGTTCTTTGATCAGTAATGGAGAAGCTGGTGCATTGTGGGTGAGCATTACAGATGAAAGCAGCTTCAGCAGCACTGTGCACAGACAGCACACAGCCTTCCCGAGTGTAAGACAGCCAGCATTTGTATTCCACATTTCCGGCTGTAGACATTGTTTTCAGTACATTGTAATCTGTGCAGGAGAAAAACAATCCCATCAGATCTCAAATTAGTTTTCTCAGAATACGATCACGCTCTTTGCACATGAAGCACACGGCTGCCCTCTGCTTTTGCACTCTCAGCAGAGGTGTCAAAGTGTTGCATTACTTACTGGCATTCCTTACACTTCATACGAGAGGCGGCTGAAATGTGACCGAGTGTGCGTGTCACTGATCTAAGCATGGTACAAAATTCTGCATCACTAAGACATTAACAATTCGACAAAAATGATTTATACGCTGTCAAAATATTTCACACGAGGTGTCGGGAACTTGTTCAGACATAAGATTCCGATGATTCTGGCAACATCTGGCCACCTTTTCTGCTTTAGTGCTGTTGAACTCCAGCCATGTGGATGATTTATAGGCGTCACAGCTCAGGTTTTCCACTGAGAGAGAAGTAAAACCACAAAGACCTGCAGGGGACATCACTATTTCACCAGTGCTTGAAGAAAGATTGAGTTACGCCGTTTCTTTTTATGTCTGTCTGCACATCTGTTTAAAGGTGTTCGAGTTCTGATTTTGACATTAAAATGAGCAGAGATCATTCTCAGTGGACTGTGTGTGTGTGTTAAAACATCTTCACAAAATATGCAGATTGTTTTCTTTTAAAAAACATCCCTTTTAGACGCGCTTGCAAAATCAGCAAATGAAAAACTAAATGCTGATAAACACAATATTGGAAAAGCTGATTTTGAATATTTGTGGCTGTTATTTCATACCACATATTCAGAATACAGAGACAGAATTCATGCAGTCCCATTATGGTAACAACCTGTCTGCATACATTACATGTTGAGCTCTCTGTAATGTTTAGGATAGAATAGAATAGAATGCCTTTATTTGTCATTACACATATACAGATGTACAGTACAAGCCGGGGTCAGAGCGCAGGGTCAGCCATCGTACAGCACCCATGGGGGTTAAGGGTCTTGCTCAAGGACCCAACAGTGGCTGCCTAGCAGAGCCGGGATTTAAACCACCAATCTCTGGTTGATAGCCCAAAGCTCTACCCACTAGGCTACCACCCTCCCTGTACGTTAACATTTATTGATCATTTGGCAAACACTAACTTTGATTATTCACTTTTGTGCATATTATAAGACCTGTGAATAGATAAAGTATATATCCACATATTACCAATCCCCTACTTAGATTGAGGCTGCAGCACAACACTATGTGGAAGAGGGCCTCATTTTATGCACCCATAGATCATGGTATGACAGTTACTACAGGTATTTGGATTTGCAAGTGGCATGGAAGGATTTCCGGAATAATAAGCATGATGTCAGTGACTAGCACCAGGAATTCATTGCCTCACAGAACATGTAGTCTAGCTAGAGCAAACTTTGCATGAGTCAACAGGTTAAACGTATGAACAAAAACACTTTCACTGGACAAAATAACATTTAATCCAACATTACCTTTACTAACAGGCGCAGGCGTGTTCTGTAGATACAGGCCAGATTTGTATAAATGCAAGACTTCTTCAAAGGCCTGCAATGTTTTGTTAACACCATGTTTCAGCTCCCCTAGGGTAAACACCAGCATTAGAGATACAATAGAGGCAGATGAGCTTCCACCCATGAAGACATGTTGTGACGACTGTATGCACACAGTAAGAAAAAAGCTGCTTACCTGTTGTATTCATGATCTCATCCACGAGAGGCTTTAGTGCTATTGGAGCCTGATGAGGCAGCAGGTAGATGAAAAAATATCTGCAAACACAAATGAACTGTTTTGAAATGTTCTATAATCCTCTGTACAAAAGAAGCCGTGCATGTATATAAAGGCTGACAAGTTCAGGACAGGATTTCCTTTCTTAATATAATAAATGTGCAGAAAATCCTTGAAAACAACTTACTTTCAATTATTTCAACAAGTATAACATTGGTGGTTATTACACTTCAAAACTGTTAAAACAGAATCTCTGATCTGTACTATAAATTAGCATCATCTGAATTTTACATTTTTGAACGAAGAAGCATTTAGCTCATGACATGCTGGGACAATGCAAACAAAGAAGGAGACTTTAGAAAAGTGATCGGCTAATAATCAACCCTATTTTGCCATCTTAAGTAAGCAATCAAACATGCAGCTTGATTTTAGGGCGTGGCAGTGTGTCCTTGCTGTCGTAAAGACGGCATGTACCAAGTCTCTTAATTAATCAGGGGTGTGTTTTGGGACGTAACGTGGAATTAACCAATCAGCGTGTCGCTTGCGATTCCCTTTAAGAGCCCGGTGTGGTCTGATTGTTGGCGGATTGCTATTTCAATGGTGCGGCTCCCTGGACATTCACCCCTACTTGTTGCGCACACATGGACATGCAGCAGTGCACAAACCCATAGGGAGTGTCAAGTCGAGTCAATTTTATTTGTATAGCGCTTTTTACAATAGATATTGTCACAAAGCAGCTTCACGGAGTCTAGGACCACCAGACCAAAACACCCCTCCCCTTCCCTCCCGTCCCGTTGAGCAAGCCAAGGGCGACTGTGGCAAGGAAAAACTCCCTGAAAATACAGGAAGAAACTTTGGAGGAACCAGACTCAGCAGGTGCCCATCCTTCTTGGGTGGACTTGGGTGGAGGGTCCGTTACATCAACAATAAATCGAATACAAAATAAAATAACATTATTCTACATCAACACATGTTTTCCGTTAATATTTGAAACTATTAAATATGAAATATTCTAAAAACTATGAAAATATTAAACCATACTACAAATATGTTCTACCATGCTGTATAGTGTTGGTCTTGTCTGGTGTTGGACCAGAAACCAAACCCTAGGTCTGGTGAACATTACCTGCTTAACTTCATTGTGCCAGCTGTGACACTTAATGGATGAAGGATACTGCTATGGGGTTATTAGCCTAGGCCCCGTTATTTCAATAATATTGAGGAAACAGTTTAGGTAAAGCCCTTTTCTGTTCCAGCATGACGGACCGAGAGCCCAAAAAAGTCCTTAAAGGGATGTTTGGCAGTTCGGTGCTCAGAGCCCTGAAGTCCTGTAAGTGTATATATAGCAAATATATTTAGCACAGCAGAAAATCAGAGCACAGTGAGTTGGCAGGAATTATCAGCTATAAACATCCCTGTTGGACTCTTGTAAAACCAGCTTCTCCGCAACATCTAATAAAGATAATAGACATGGAATAAAAGCAGCACTAACCTGTAGGCATTGTAGAGGTTCCTCATCTCGTTGAGACCCTGGCACACTCCGCTAGCCAAGCATGGAACAGTGAAGTTCCGCAGAGGGAACTGCAGCAGGCAGTCCGAGTTCGTCTGACACTTTGACTCTGTGACAATGGCGTCATCCAGATCGGTCAGCTTGAGTTCTCCGGACACCATAACGAACTGACGAGGCTGGAAGTCGAGCAGACCCACTGATCCCAGAGGAGAAATCGACAGATAGTGAAGTAGCCTTACCAGGCCAAGACAGACCTGCAAAACATTTGCAATTTTTAGTGCTCATGTAAACAGCTTGATTTGATATTTCAAATCTGACAAATACTGTGTACCTATACTTCCACAACAATGCTACTGTGATATACTGCTATACAGAAACTAAAACCTAGTAGGAGAATTTTAATAGCATTTTCCAGTTGCAGACTTACATTTTGATATATTAAACACTGTATAGAGTAACATCCTGTAGACTCAAACTCACATTTTATATGCAAACATTTTTAACTCTCAGTCACCCTGATCTGTCCACTTGCCTCTGTATCACAGAACTGCAAACCATGTCTTTATTTTGAAGCCAGTTATCAGATCCCCCCTCTGTACTCCAAATATCAGATACTGCCCCCTTATGCACCTGGCCAAGAGATTTGAAACCGTAATCAGCCCTATGACAGTATTTGATCAGGGTCAGATGGTATAAAGATAGGGGATTCAGTTAAATCCAGTTAAGATGGAGAATTTGTATCAACCCACTGGCCCCAGGTTTGCCCTGTGGGGAGGCTGTGGGTGGGGAAACTCCAGATTAACACTCCACAGGAGGCGTAGGGGGTTGGTCAAACAGGCTCTTACCCTAAAGCGCTCTTCCCAGGGGCTCTGCAGAAGCTGAATCATCTGTACTGGGGTCCCCTGCTCCAACACACCAGTGATGCCACCCACCAGGTTACTGTCCTGGCACTGACCTTTTAGCTACAAGGGTCAAACCAAAGAGTTAGTGAAAACCAAAGCATTAGATAAAACCAAGACATTTCAGCTTTTTAGAATCATTGTGCATATTAATGTAAGAAAGTCAATCATAGAAACATAAATAACTCTATTTCTGTCAATAAATTAGACAAATACATGGGTCAGAATATTAAAACAATAGGGATGAACACACAATGACAGCAGACAACTGATGTGTGGCAGATAATTTTTGACATGTTAAATGTGCGAAACCAACTAAATCAGACCTGCAAAAAAGCAAGACTTTAAAAGGGAGAACCAATTTAAAGCTGCTAAACTTAAAACGTATTTAACAAAAGTTAAATAAATAAAAAGTTATCCTGTTTTTATTTTTTAAGAAATGAAGAATTGCTCAGATGGGGGCTTTGAAATACTATTATCACAGTTGCAATGTATATATATTCAAAACAAAGTTATATATCCCACAATCTCCTCCCATTAGATACAAAAAAACCAAAGAATACCAACATAACAACAATAACACTTATTCATGATAATTTTCTGTGTTTGGCTGATTTTGTTAGGGTATAAAAGCTAACGTAATTACTCTCTACTCAATAGATGCATAATCTCAGGTCGAGACAATGAATTCAATTATGTGACTTTAAGTATTGACTGTTACTCACCCAATGCATTGTTTATTTAAGCTTGGCTAACGAGACAGCTAGTTACAGATGCATATTATAAATCTGTTAGCACAGACTAACACCAGGCTTAAACAATCTAAGACGGTGCCATAACAGACCAGCTTATCTAGCCGTGTCAGGATTTGTTGTGGACTAAATATATTTTTGTTGGCATTTGATCGCGGCCTTACTGTTTAGTCAAGCCATCTAAATCAACACGGCTTTAAAAGAGGGAATCAAATTCGGACCAGCATGTAGTTAATGTGTGCTTAATATGGAACTAGGTTGAGGTAGTGGTTTTGTGATGAGGTATTTATAGTGCTAATGAACAAATGGCTCACATTTTTATATATAGATTATATGAATTAATCAGAGAGTATTTATACTAGTATTTAGATATTTAAGAAATACTTAATAGTAATTTGGATAATGTAAATAAAGTTTGAGGTTTGCACTACATATTTAAGGATACTACTTACGATCATTTATCTACAGACTCCAATAACCTTTGACACTTCTGTTGAATTAATATGTATTGACAGGATCATAAAATATTCATATTCAAGTACTGTGGGTTTCACTCTTTTAAAATGTCACTGGTGTTACACCAGAAAAGATGTATACATAAAAATATAATATGGTGCCCATGAACAGGAATACTGATAAAGTGTCAGTGAGGTTATAGAGCATTTTTAGGACCACATTAAATATCTTTCATCACAACTGATTGGACTTATTCTTCTCAATTTAAAGAAAACTTGACAAAATGACTTGTACTATTGTACTATTTTAGTCCACAAACAATGAACTTCACAACAACACTCCAAAGGCCCAATGCATTACACAGTAGGCTGTTCTTGTGAACTAATAACTGATTCTTTCCAAAAGTAACATTATAATATAAAAAATAAACCTTTGAAGTCGAATTACATTCATATACATCATGGTTTGTACCAGCCTACCTTTACAATATTGGGGTGCTGGAGTCTCTGGAGTAAAATGATCTCCTTCTTCAGTTTAAATGATACAAGGTCTTGGCAGCCCTGCTGATCTCTGAAATCCTCCATGCACGACTTCATATCTGTCCCCTGATCGTTCACCGTTTTTAATGCCACTTCCATTCCATGAGATAAAAGCACTTTCAGCACGGTTTTAGTGTACCCAGCCCCTAAAAAATCCACAACTGTCATTCCGATCAGTTCACTGCATCCTATATAAGATCCGAAGAGACTCGCATCCTCCAAAGTTACATTCCTCTCAACATCCAGATGATCAGATGATGCTTGATGTCCATGAGATGTAACGTAGAAAGCAGAGATTTCTTGTTGTCTGTCTTGAATCTGTCGCAGTAATGAAATGCGCACCGAAGTATGCGCAAAACTTCCCCGCAACCCGAAGTGCCATTTCTTTAAAACTGCCGTTAAACTAATAATAGTGCAAGCGAGGCAGAAAACAGTGATGAAGTGTTTAGAAGTTAAAGCCATGGTTCGTGATTAGTCAGATCAGTATCTGATTTTCAGTATAATGTAGTTGATTCAGCACGACCATCCTTCTCAGTGTGTAGTGATCAGACTACTGGAGTTACTCGAGTACCCGCAGTTGAAGCTCTACTGAAGGAAACGCCCATTTGAGGGCGTGGTCAGACTGATAATCCCGCCCACTATCATGAGCAGAGTTCTCCATGTCTGACCACTCCAGTGTCAACACATGGGAGTACAAACTAATAACTTTATCCATCAAAATTATCAGTTAATTTTTTTTACTGACCAGTAAACACCAGTAAAACCAAAGCAGGTTAACTCTGCTGGCCTGTGCTGTTTGCTAAATTAGAAGTTAGAGCTTCTTTGTAGTGAATCCAGCAACCTAGTTTTAAATGTTAATGTGTTTAATTATAATTACCCGACATACATTCATTTACTGTCTGTTTTATTATGTGTCAGGTATCCTACCCTACTCACCGATGTGACGGCACACAAACAGTAAAAAGGCCGGAAACACCATTGTCAGGTTTTCAAGAACAGGGATAACACAAAACAAGGGATGTAAGGAACGAATAGAATAGAACGCCTTTATTTTTGTCATTACACATATACAGATGTACAGTACAACGAAATTCTTTTGTTCGCATATCCCAACTTTGGAAGCCGGGGTCAGAGCGCAGGGTCAGCCATCGTACGGCGCCCCTGGAGCAGTGGGGGTTAAGGGTCTCGCTCAAGGACCCAACAGTGGTGGCCTAGCAGAGCCGGGATTTGAAGCCCCGATCTCTGGTTGATAGTCCAAAGCTCTACACACTAGGCTACCACCTAGTAAGTGAAATTATACTTTTTTAAAAAAATATATATAATTAAATACTGTATGTATGTGTATATAATTAAAGTATAAATAATTACCTGGCAGCACTGTGAAGTGCCGTCAACCAGGTGAAGTTAATAGCACCAATGCCCTCTTTTGTTTTTATTCATCTTAAAATAATAACCATTTATTGTTTTTGGTGCATCCCTACACAAACACACTTATACCTAAGCGTATCTCCAATTAATGAATTATTAATTTAGCATCTCTGCATTTTTTGTACTGTAGGATACCCGAGCACCTGGATGAAACCCATGAAGACACACAGAGCTAAAACGTTGTAACAGAAGGTGCTTTTTTGAATGTTGTATGTGCTACTTGATCTGTAAAACTAGCTTAAGCACAGTTGATATGCTGTATCAAACTATCAACCCATACAGAATGGAATCCAATTATTACACAGACTGCACCTTATCATACACACACAAGAAAACAATACATTAATTATTTCCACTGGTCGAGTTTGACAGAGTAGGTCTTTCATTTAGTAAACACTGTCTCTAGGATAGATACACTGCGGCTGTAAATAAACCATTTAGTTACACACTGGAGAAAAGCTGTCAGAGGAAATTGCCATGGCGAGCAGTTCAGAAACACCCATGATCCTGAGCAGACGGATCTAATAGGATCCAGCAGCAGACAGCGAAAGAGCTGAACACATGCTAGATACTATAAAGGCTTCTGGTTAATTTGCTGTCTGGCAGATAATGTCTTTAGTAAAAGAGTGTGAAATGGGTGAGAGGGTATATTAACCTTAAAGATAGCAGTAATGACTATGTGTAATAAAGTAAAAACTGATGAGAAAAAGGCCCTGTGTTGGTTAATCAGAACAATTGAGAGAGCAAATGAAAATAAAAAGAAAAGCTGATTTAATAACATTATTGCTTTTGTTGGCTTTCTGCCCACAGCAAATGTGCAGCCAAGCTTAAACACTAAATCTGTACTAAATGTCTTCTTATTAGCACCCTGACATTTGAATTATGCCTTAAAACATGATCTCTTATTAAAATAATATCTGCACAATATTTCTTTTTTTACTAATATGATTACAATAGTAAAAACCCAGAGTTTCATTATTATGTTCTGTGTTCCTCAGCTGGAGGTGAGATGCGTAAATTACAGTTTAATTATTCATACATTTGCCAATTAAAATAGGGAATATAAATATAAAACAATAAATAAATACATAAATAAATAAATAATAC
This sequence comes from Microcambeva bendego, assembly GCA_034509265.1. NCBI lineage: Eukaryota > Metazoa > Chordata > Actinopteri > Siluriformes > Trichomycteridae > Microcambeva > Microcambeva bendego. The sequence goes on from JAYDZG010000011.1 coordinate 6,494,460, forward strand.
AGTATAGAATATGGTCTAAAGTATCTGGAGCCTGATTATAATGATTTAGGTTATTTCAATCACACCCACCAGCACCAATGAGACCTGAGACTACCGTATATGCATTCAAATGTGCAGCCTTAGAAAATATTGGTTCAATGCATGGCGTTGTGAAGCATTCCCCACACTAGCATTAATAAAGGAGCCACCCTAGTTTTCACCATCCTCTGGCCACCCAACTATACATCAGTAGGTTGTCACTTCGAACCCTGTTACGCTCTGAAAAACAAAGATTTGTTACTGAACAGTGCACCCTAGCGGCCAGGTAAAAGGGACTTAAGGCAATTATGCGTGTGCGAGTATAATATTTGTAAAGTGCACTTATAGAAACAAAGAAAATACTGTATGTGTACAAGCCTAAATAATCTTAAATCAGAAAAGTTTGAGAAATATGCTCTTTGTTTTGTTTTATTGGGATTTTAACGTCATATTACTTGTAAGATTCATATATTAAACACAGTCAAGGAACATTTGTGTCTTCAATTTATCTCACTTGGATGTTTTTGGACTGGGGGAGGAAACAGGAATGCCCAGAGTAAACCCATGCAAACACAGGGAGAACATGCAAAATCCACACAGAAAGGATCCGGACCCCCCACCTGGGTATCAAACCTTCTTGGACCCAGGACCTTCTTGCTGTGAGGAGACAGTGCTGCTCACTAGGCCACCATGCCACCTTAGGGCAATATGCCAAATGCAAATAAAAAAAGGGTTAGTTTTTTTTAATTAACTTCTTTCATTGCAAAAAGAGAGCATATGAAATCAAGTGTTTTTCATTTTTCAATTTAATTTCATTTTGTTAATATGAACCCATGCCTACATTTCAGACGACACAGACAACACATTCCAAAAAGTTGAGATGGGGGAATTTAGGGCTAAAAATTAGGTAAAAACAAACAAATAAATCGATTTATGACAGATGCAACAATTCTTCGCGGGGTAACCTACACATACATGAGAAACTTTACACAAAAAGGACCACCTTACCTGCGTACTTTAAGAGAAAGTAAAGCATCAAACATAAATATGTTGGACTCACTTGGAGCGCAGTGTTAAAAATGTTGGACTCAGCTTTCATTATGTTGCCTGCCCTGCGCTTTAGCTGGTGCTTGTGTAATCACTGCTCTACCCCCTCCTTAACAAGTACAATGCATTGATCTTCAATCTTTGTCCAACATGTTTGGGATACTGTAACACACTATCACATAATTGTGAGAAATAAAGTTGTAAGAAAATTACAATGTCCAATAATGACATCACCAAAAAATAAAAGTCAATTCATACTGGAAGCATCTTAGATGTATCAACATTAAATACAACATCATTTACTCTAGTAATGACTTAATGGGGACAACTGGGTGAACCTTAAATTAACATGATGGGTTGTTTTCAGTGTTCTGTAGATGTGTTCTTTGACTCCAGGCTGTTTTAACTGTATAAAACATGTAAGAAATCTCAACATTTCACACACATTTGTGTTGGTTGTTTTGGGTGATATTGAGGTCACTATGACATGCACTGTTATAATCTTAAAAAAAAACTCTAAACTAACAACCATAACTGTTATAGTGCAAGAACTACTGGAAGTTTGCATGATATGGGGAGGGGGAAAACATTAATACTTACCATGCTGTGTGGGCAGAAAAATATGGTTCCTATGAAAATATTGATGGTTTACATAACATAGGAGTGTAGCAAATATATAAAAGATGAGCCAAGCAGCCTTATTATTTTCTTCGTGGTGGTCTGTGCTCTCTCTCTGCTTTCCCTCAGCTGAAAATTAATTAGGAAAATTATGAGGTTTTCTGTAAATGATGCCTTGTCATATCTTTTTGACCATAACAGTGACATAGGGGAGAATGTGTCTGAGACAGGATGATGATGAGGAGGACCCACATTTCAAGGCATCTTCCTCTGGTGAGAATAACACCATCAGTGTTGATCATCATTTTGTCTCTAAACCACCAGCAAACACTCTAATTTAAAAAATGGAAAGTTATTATGGTCCATCTTCGCCTCTTGAACAACTAATCTTGGCCCCATCAGATATGCTGTAGCCAAGACATAAAATAATAACATAACATTCATAAAACCATGAAATTGTGTCCAAGGCATAAAAATCAGCATTTAAAACCATCAATTGAATATGATTTACTGGTGATTCACATAATTCTCCATAGTCGCATAACATTTATTGCGGATGTATAAGGGTTGTGGGTGAAGGTATTTTTGATTTGTTTTGTTTGTTTGTTTCAAGGCTATTTAAGTAGTTAATGCACAGTGGCTTAGTGGGTAGCACTGTCGCCTCACAGCAAGAAGGTCCCGGGTTCGATCCCCGGGTGGGGCGATCTCGGTCCTTTCTGTGCGGAGTTTGCATGATCTCCCTGTGCCCGCGTGGGTTTCCTCCGGTTACTCCGGTTTCCTCCCACAGTCCAAAGACATGCTCCCAGGTTAATTGGAGACACCGAATCGTCCTGTAGGTCTACCCAGCCGTGTAACTGGAAACAGAGTGCCAAGCCCGGATAAATAGGGAGGGGTGGAGAAAGCAATGACAAACTACTGCACTATCATTGCCGAAATACTTC
>JAYDZG010000011.1:6549926-6561604 GCA_034509265.1 Microcambeva bendego
GCACCTGGAGGAAACCCATGCGGACACGGGGAGAACATGCAAACTCCACACAGAAAGGAACTAGATCGCCCCACCCTGGGATCGAACCCAGGACCTTCTTGCTGTGAGGCGACAGTGCTACACACTAAGCCACAAGTTCGTTAAATTAATAATCTCTTATGAAACCTCTCTGTGGTCAGGTACAAGTTTTAAGTTTAAGGTACAAGGTGTCAGTTTGCTTGTATTTTGCCGTTGTCTGAGCACGAGCTTCAATGGAAGTTTGATACTTTCACAAATTTGCTAATTTACCATTCAGTAGTGGCCAATTGTGTATATTTCTGAAGATTAACTGATGTTAAACAATACTTAAAAATAGTTATTTCAAGAAAAAGCTTTGTGGATATTAATAATGACTGTATCTTATGAAATTAATATTGACTGACTGGATTTTTTTTATAAGTGGTGGATCATTCATAGCACTACAGTGACATTGTGGTAATAATGGTCTACATTGTACTGGTGTTATGTGGATCAGGTGCAGCAGTGTGGAGGTTTTTTTTAAAGATAAAAGACTAATAAGGATGAAAACACACTGTGCATAAAATTCAGCTCTAATCTCATACAGTACATCCACAACCAGTCCTAACTGGATGTGCGTTTCTAATAAAGAGTGAATTTAAACACTATTTAAATATCCTAACAACTCATCTGATAAACCCATGATTACCATGTCAATGCCAATGTCAGTGCTGTGGATACTAATGGAAGCATAATCTGGTCAGTGGGAGTCCTATAGTCCCTTACAAATACTAAATGGAATACAGGGGGCTGGTAATGTACAGAGCAACTGGGGGGCTATTGTCAGGGTATAATATAGCTTATAACATAAATTAATGTATGTGTCAGAAAGGTGTACTAAGTAAAGTATACATTCAGTATTTTTATAATAATTAAAAGCCCTTTCTACATTGAACTGCTTGTGGGCCACAGACGCCAGTGTTCAAGCAGATGAAACCATAAGGTCACAAAATGCAGTAAAACAAGGATGGTTGTGGTGGTCAAATATTATTTAATTAACACACATGATTCTGCAGTCAGCTTGAGATGATGTGTAATGCATTGAATATGCTCAAAGTTGAGAGAAAAGAGGGAGAAAATGCACGGTACACATTTCAATCAGACAATATATGATGTTAAAAAGGATACAATCCAAAAAAATCTAACGACCTGGATGATACCAAGATAACACAGTCGGTCTGAGGGAGGGAATGTTTTTACAACATGCAATCTCTGGGACTGGACTGGGTGAGTGAGAAGGTGGATACATGCATTATTTCTACAAGACAGGTCTGTGTGAGAACCTAAAACAGCCAGAATTGCTTCAAGCCGTGGAATACTTTGCTCCTTGGCCAGAAGAGAGGTAGTGCAAGTGGCAGCTGAATTGCAATCAGGATTGAGAGAAGAAGATGAGACTATCCAATCACACCATTCTGTAAATGTGTATAATCAAAGCAGAAATTAAGAGAGGAAGAGAAATTTCTTCCAGCCTTACTGAGCTTTGCCATTCTGAAATCCTTAAATGATGCTTCATCTCGTAAGAGCTTTTGATTTAAAGCCGGCTTCTGACTTTGTGATCTTTGTGACAAAGATGTGATCTTCGTAGAAAGCTTAGCAAAAGATCATTTGTCATTTTTTTTCAAGGGAGATAATCTAAATAGTTAAACACATGTAAATTGTTAAATTACATGTTACAGTTCTTTTTAGAGTTAGTTTCTCTTCCACTTTTGGGGATCCCTGATGGTATTCCAGAAAGGTATATTACTACTCACACGTCCATCTACATGTGCACAGTCCTACCACTTTTTTAAGTATTAGTAGTATAGAGAAAATGTCTAATGTAATTATATTTCTGTTCATGAAAGTGGTGAATGCTTCATTCAAATTTCATGAAACACAAGAGAAGATAAGTAGTAATTAAGTATAATGGTAGTTTTCTCAAATTCTCATCATTATTCTGAACATTACACATTTTTTGTATTAATTTGAATGGGATTGCATTATGTCTATTGGAAATTGTGTCCATATTTAGGCTTTGAAAGCAGTAAATAGAGATTATAGTTGAAAATAAAATAGAACACATGGGTCTGTCTGTGTGAAACATGCCGCTTTGGAGTGGACTGGACCATATATTTGATTTTCTTGTGCCTCAAAATTCAATCTGAGCAGTTAAATATAGACCTAAGTGGGGAATTTAAACATACGGTTCTACTGCGCTCACAACTTCATTTTTCTGTGATAAGGTTGACCTTTTCATGAAAGTACCCACATGGACCGAAAGATGGATTAAATGTGCCTCCATCAATAAAAACCTCTAGTATATTTGAATATTTTTTTCTACTGAAGTAAAAAGAACTTGCGAGGTGTTCAGACACCTAGAATGCATTCAAAATAATAAATGATCTGATTGCCTAAGGGAGCTGTGAAGGGTTAGAGAAAGGTTTCTCGTTGCTCTTCTGTGTTGTGAGGTGCAAATAAGTGTTGGATATGAGCTGCATGAACTGTTCTTTATTCATCAACTAGAACTTTTTAACTCCAAACAGCAGCAGATGACTTGACCTTTGCTGGTGTAACTTTACCAACTATTGCAAGTATCAATGGATCATTGCTGATTCAAAAACAGTTGCCAGATTTGTATTATATGTATCAAGAAAGAGAGGTGCAAAAAGCCACAGAAAGTCATGACACCTGCTGGAATCTATCAGTAAATAGAAAGCAATCCTGACACTTAGTGCAAATGATAATATCAGCTGGTTCAACTGATGGCCTATAAAAAGGTGTCTCATTACCAAGGTGCCACACAAGAAACATCTCATGATGGGTAAAACCAGTGAGCTCTTTCAAGACCTTTGCAACCTTATTGTTGCAAAATGTACTGATGGCATTGGTTAAACAAGAATTTCTATGCTACTGTGAGCACTCCTAGGGCCATAATCCAGAAATGGAAAGAACATAGTTTCACCATAAATCAGCTGCAACTGGTGCTCACACTAAGATTTCAGACAGAGGAGTGAAAAGAATTATCAGAAGAGTCGTCCAAGAGCCATGGACCACCTTTGAAGAAAAAGCACATTAAAGCACGTGTAATGTTTGCTCAACTCTTTGGATGCCATAATACACACCATGTTTCGAGGTCAAAAGGCACTGCATATCACCCCAGAACACCACACCAACAGTAAAGTTTGGAGGTTGGAACATCATGGTGTGGGGCTGTTTTTCAGCATACAGCAATGGAATTGAAGGAAGCATGAATGGACAAATATCTTGAGACATTCCTGATGAAAATCTGCTACCATCTACCAGGATGATGAAGATGAAATGAAGGACGACATTTCAGCAAGACAATACCAAAAAAACCCAAAACACAGCAATGGAAACTCTAAACTAGTGTTCGGTACCTATAGGACAATTCTGCTTCTCTACCAAACCATGATTACAATCACTTGTTGACATCACCTGACATCACCTACATCTAAAATGCTCTTAGACACATTTAATTTCATCTTTGTTTTACTGTGATAATCTTTCAGCAACATGACCGATTCTACTGCAAGCCTTGAGACCCGTTCGAGTGGTGACTTGTGGTCAGAGATCTGCTCAAATCTGCCACAGTCACCGGAGCAAGAAGGTGCTGATGAAAGCTTCACAGATTCATTCCAGCCTCAATTTCTAGAGAGCAACCTGAACAACCAGAGTAATCTTAATGCCTCCAATCAGTGGGAACCAATGGCTGACTCTGCAGACTACATCGCCAGTTTAGGTGTGTGACCTTGTGTATTTACATTTTTCAAATTAACTCTCTGGACTACTGTAAGCTTTAGTTCATGTGAGTTTTGGATTACAGAAAACTGTCTGAAGAGGATTAAAGGTCAGTCAAGAGAAGTCACGTCAAGGGAAATGCTTCGCTCTTTGTCCCAGGCCAAAAAAGAGTGCTGGGACAGATTTATTAATGACGCACAGACCTCGGAACTATTTCAAGGAGGAGATCTAGATCAGAGGTAAGTCTCTAAAAATCAGTCTTACGTTAGATCTCATATTTACAGTGCTAAGTTAGTAAAGATATTAAAATAGCTGGACAAAATTTGATTCAGAAAAGATAATTGCCCTAATAATTATGGGCTGATTAATGGATAATGTTTTTATGATTTCTGACAATTGCTTTGTTGAAATCTCTTTGGTAGAAAATACAGGTGCATGTTATGATGAGAGACAGGCGGACACAAAGATGCAGAGCCAAATGGTCATTTATTATTATGAAATATTCATATCATAACAACTGGTATACCGTCCAGCATAATTTTATCCCCATCCCCTGTGTATTTACAACTACTCCCATTAGTTCTCTCTCACTTGATGTTTGACGTTCCATTAGCTGTAGTTATGGAATGGAATACCACACTAGTTGACAAGCCCAGATATTTCACATAGTAGATATTTTTTAAAGTCTGTGAACAAAAGGCCAGCTGCTATGTTCAAGTCAGTGAACAGTTCACACATATCAAGAGAGAGAGCAGAGTTTCAAGGAAATGTTTTTTTTGCAGAGAACGTATTGAAATTGGGTGCAAAAAAGTCTTAAATCAAGACAGAAACGAAGATGTACAAAGTCTCAAGTACTAATCTCTGAATACTAACTGAATGTTTGGTTGTTTTTACCTTAACAGTGCTTTGGAGCATCTAAAGCGGTGGTTATCTCCAGAGCGCATAGCAATCAGTGCAGAAGAGCTGGAGTACCTTCTCTTGCCATCTCAGAGCAGAGAGGATGGCTCACATATTTCATCCAGCACAGACCAAACCGCTGAAGAGCCGGATGAGGACACGAGCTCTAGCCCTGAGAAATAAATCACTCATCATTCACCACTAATGGACTACAATTAGACCAGCAGATACTTCCTTAATTGATATTCAGTTCGATGTTAATTATTTGTCCTCAGTGAGCTGCTTAATGATGATGTTTTTTTTTTTCATGGTGGACGAAACATGGATTTTGAGTTTGGTTCTGCAGTCTGTATTTTAATGAAGTTATTATAATATTTGATTAGTACATTGTAATCCACCCCTGTAGCGACACACAGTTTTCTTCTTGAATTAGTGTCCAGGTTCATAAACCTGTTATTATGGTCAAATAATGTGTCATCATTAATGCATTTTTTTAAAATAATTCAGGAATCTATTGCATTATCATACTACAGCTATTAGATGTTTAATATTAATTACATAAAAGAAATGTTTAATTCAGAACAGTTTGAAATTTACATCTTATACACAACCTGCATATATGAAATTGTGCTGTAGCTTGTACATTTTGCACCCATGAACAACTAGATTCTTACCCTTTATGTCTCCATCGAGTACACTAGTATCTTAAGTATCAAAAAAATTCTACGTTGTTGGTATTCGGCTGATGTTTGATGGAAAATCTAACATTAGTGCCTGACCCCTTAAATGATTTGTTGATGCTAAGATGTCTACAAACCTTTGGTTATGTAAAGTATCACCTAATCAAATGTGCTATTAATGTGCTGTGATTTTTTTTTTCATCTAATACATAATCCCATATAAATCACATGTTTAAGACATCATTTCTAATGTGTAAATATAGCATCTAACATAAAGATCGTGCCAAAAAGTGACCAGTCCTAAAAATAAGAATCAGCATTACAGACAAACATCAAAAGTGTTGAAAGGCAATGGTGGAGTTAAATCTTTGTGGAATATGTTACCAATCAGTTTGTTAGAAGTGTCAGTCAGTAAAATGAATGGCAGTGTGAGGTCAAGAGTGAGCCCTGCCATTTCTACTGTCCTGTTTAACTGCTAGCAGATAAAAATATATTTTCTCATAATACAATGTCAGCCTGGTTTAACAAACCTCCTATCTTCTCTTTTATAGAATCGTTGTATTGCTCCAAACAGTCATTTTAAGCACTGGAAAGTAAACTTTAGGCCACAGGATTTCATTCCAAGTTAGCAAATGGTCTTAGTTATTAAATGCCTGATGAGTTTTACAAAGCAAGTTCCCGCTTGGCTGAACTGAAAAATGCTGCACGGTGTTGATGACATTTAACACTTCGGTTGTGAAGTCTATGTGACTGCATAGACATGAATGTCAAGTTCTTGTATGTAACATCATGCTGGTCGGTGTTGCTGACTTTGTATTAAAACAACTTTTAGGGTTCAAATTTACAGCAGTAGAAAATTAGGAAGACTGCATCTAAATGTTCACAGTTTAGAAATATAGGAGATTCTCCAAAATTTGTACCTTCCACCAAACCAGCCACTCCAGATTGCTCGTTGGTTTGAGAAAATCCAGTGTTCTTGAGATCTCTTGCATTGTGCTAAAAGAACAACAGAATTGTTGGTTCTCATGTTAAAATTAGAACTATGTAACATGCAGTATTCATATTAACTTATCGCTGTATATATTGAAAGAGTTTATCTTATTGAAAGAGATTACTACACTAGATCAGAACACTTGGAATTTACTTTATTATCAAGTTTATTATAACAGACATTAATAACCAACATCAACTTATCTAATATAAGATGCCTTGTCACCAGCAAATAAATGCGGACCTCTGTCAAAGTTGCACACTTAATTAAGCAATAATTTCCAAACAGTGCACTCTATTGTACAAGAATGAAAACCTACACAAATAACCATGGTTGTATTATAAGCACTTAAGGGAGTGGTTAGTGTTAGTATATATTAATATCAGTTGTGTTGGCTTACACTAAAATTATGAGTTGCAAGTGTCACCTTCATTTCTTGGTGGCATCACTGTAGTATTTAACTACCACTTCTACTGGCCAGGTGTATTTACCTAACCAGTCAACCCAAATCTACCCCATAGTGTTCTGCTGACCTAACAGTGCCTTAAATTTGACAGGAATATCAGACATATTGGAGACAAAATTCAGATTACCAAACATTATACTGTATCCAGTTCCCAGTAAAGCTAAGCTAAACCACAACTTCACACCCACTATGAAATTTAGGGATCCCACAGCCAGTCTGAAATTTGAATTTGGAAGACATTAATTCTGTGCAGAAATGCTGGTAAATTATCTGGGCCCTAACTCATCAAAGCAGACCACAAAGGGAACAATAACAGACCTCATTCTGCACGCAATACAACAGTGCAGTCAGGCTCTATCTCTTACTGAAAATGTATGGCACATAATAAAGTGGAATAATCAGCTACCAGACTGCTGAGCAGCTTATGGCAAAAAAAAACAAATTCTGTATTTTTTCAGTGAAATAAATGTACTATAGTACAAACTATTACATAACATAAAATTAGAGATTTAAAGCAAGTTTTGTTTTGGCACTATGCATCGGGTCATTGATATGTCAACCCAGTCAGCCATTGCACATCTTCTTGATGAGGTTTTCCTTGAGGTCCTGCAATTCCTACCAGTCCCCCTAGAAGCTCTCCATAACATGATATTGCCACCACCAGGAATTATATTAGCCAAGTAACGTGTACCGTCTGTGTTTCAGCCAGACATACCGCATGCCTTTCTACACTTATGGTACTTAATTTCTGTTTAATCGGACCAGATAATCTTGTTCCTTTGCTTAAAAGCTAAATCCAGAAACAACAATGGCTTAGCTGGTGGGTTTTCTAACCTGTGTGCAGGACAACTCGAGCCACAAGGTTTAAGAAAATGAGTATCTCCACAATCAAGTTAAAACAAAGGCAAACAAATGGGCAAACATATAAAACATTTAGTGATTAAAATGCAGCCAGATATAGAAGCATGCTTGAGAATAATATGGCTGAGGTAACAGTGCACCATTCTAAACAAGCATACAGCCACAATAACACTGGGGTGGCTTCAGGACATTCCTGAGGGAGTTTGATGTAGTAAAACCTTAAGAATGGAAGACACTGCAAATGAAAGTGATCAAAACTTGCAAATACAAAACCAAAAATACTTGCCTATGAAATTGCTGACAAAGCATTAAATAAAGCATCCGAATTAAAAGTGTAAGCGATTAACCACTTATTTGACAATGAAGTCATTAAAATGGCTTTTGAAACACACCATCACCCAATACCTCTGCTTACTCACATTAATTACTTTTTATATATTTTAAAAATTATATATTCTAAAAATCACCGAAGCTGTTTATTTTCAATATGGCGTCATATGCCTGTTTAATTCTGCACTCGAGCAATGTCCATTAAGTTTTCTATCATGTTGACATTTTGAGCCATCCCACTATGTTTATTACTATTATTATATTTATTAACTTTATTATTAATAGTTTGAGCTTTTACTAAATTGTTCACTACCAACTTGCACCTTTAAAATCACCCAGAAACCCAAAATTCAGCACAGTGCTTCGTGCATGTCTCCCAGGGCATAGTATATCATGTCGTCCAGACACCCAGCCAACCGATAGCACTACAGAGATCTGAACCTCGACCTAGATCAGTAGTGGACGAGCATAATAGGATGATGTGCCACCGGAGCACTCCGTTTAATACTCAATAAAGCATTAAGACTTGTTGCTCAGCAGTGTGTTTTACATTTTGATGGGACACTATGAGCTTTCGGATGGTCAGTTGGTTAACAGTTAAAATGGGCATCTTTAGAAAAAGATATATACATTATTTCTCCACTAAAAACGAGTTGTTACTTAATTATGGGTTAGTGTGTCTCGTGATGGGTAAAAAAAGGCAATTATATTGATTCTAAATCGAAACACTAGGGAACCGTATGAAAATGTAATAAGCAGAAATTGACGTTGTCTGGGAAAGCAGACTGTATTATTGTAAATCATTATTTCTTGGAAAATCACCATATATTTTAACAGCACGGTTACTTTTACGGTTACAAGTGTTTCTAAATTCATAAAACGTTGCCAACGACAAAACGACTGTTACAGCGAAGGAGTAACTGCTGCTCCTCTCTCACCCCCAGAACAGTGAAGTGAGTGAAGTGTTGAAAATAAGGTGAGCAGACTGACCGTCATTCAGTGTGCAGAGAGCGATGATCAGTGCCTGTGGTTCTAATAGAACTGAACAGAAAAGCTTATACTTCTCACTCACAGAATCCAGCATTATTCTTCTTCCAGATCAATCTGCTTTCTAAAATTAAGCAAGTGAAGAAGATCGTTATGCAAGAGACTTACTGTCGGATCATCCACACTGAACTGGAGATGTGATCAACTCTACACACCAAGGTAATAATTATTGTAATATATCATCCAGAAATGTAATTGAATATCAGAGAAGTAGAGTTTGGATAAATAACAGAGTCTAAATATTATGTACACACTATTACTGCTGTATTCTATGTAAAATAATTACCTGAAAACATGTCAACTAAATGAAAAGCCTGAATTTATAATTGCTTTAATAACAATGCTCATATAATAGCTTGTTAAGCATTTTGCTTTTCATCCTGCCTTCCGAACCTCAGAAATCCTACACTCACTGTACCACCGACTCTAAAAATAACTCATGGATCTCACACTTTTTGTTCATGTTAATCTTCACATTTTTCATTCATTTTCACTACTGCTTTCCTTTGTACCACCTGGAACATGTTGTTAGGAGCGCTAAAAAGGTGCCAATTTATTCCACAGCCTCACACACTTACCCATTCAGCCACCTTCATCCTGTGCCACTTTAGTACTGCTAATCAATCGTTCGCACATTTTGTGTGGGTGGAGGAAAAATATCAAAATATCAAAAATAGAACTTGCCAAAAGGTCATGGTGGTCAATGTCATTATTATTATTATTATTATTATTATTATTATTATTATTATTATTATTGGGAAATGAGAATAGTGTAACAAAGCCAACAAATTACTTCTTGGAATTGAGAAGATTAGAGAATACAAGAATAAAATACTACTGTATATTGTGTTGATGTGTAAACAGTGTATGTAGTGAATAGAAAGCATTTCTTTCAGGAATAGAGTTGGACTCTATTGTAGAATGTTGTATAATGTATTGAAAAGTGTAAGAAGCTTGGCACAACCTTGAACCTTCACTATCTTGACTGTCAACCAGGTAAAACTGCATACAGAAAAAAAAAACAATTAATCAATGGTCACAAGAGCTCCAAACATTCACACAGAGGTACCCACAAACAAAGACTTTTTTTTACTGAGTCTGAGAGCATATTGACGGAATTTAGTGCCATCGGATTTTCACCTTTTTTTAACCGCTCAGAGACGCTTTAATGGGAGGAAGATTTCATTGGATGATGGTGCATCAATGGCTATGTACACAAACAAAACATTTTTTTCTAATGGCATTAATGCACAATGCTGGGTGAAACCTGAAGGTCAGTCTCTTAACAATCGCCGTTTTAGTTCATCCCAAAGGTGTTTGAGGCAATCAAGTGTTTCAAACAAACTTACCCTTATGGTACTAACTAACCATTCCATTGTAGACCTTGGTTTATACGCTCTTTCCCTAAACTACCCTTAAGCTTTTCCATCACTGGAACTAAGGAGCCTAGACCAACTCCTAGTAGTATCTCCCCTCCACCAAACTTTACACTTGTCATAATCCAGTCAGGCAGGGAAAATGCTCCTGGCATTTGCCAACCCCTCTCTTGTCCTTTGTCTACGGAAGACTCATTTCCATTGCTCAACAGTTTAGTGGTAGCCTGCTTAACACCACTCTATCTATTGCTTGGCATAGTGTCTGGTGATGTACACAATGATGTGCATGGGAACCATGTTCTTGGAAACCATGGGCTTCCAGAACATAGTTTTTGTGCTAGAACAGAGGAGTTTTTGCAGTTATTGAGACAACTTTCATGTACTATGTTTCAGCACTCGTTGGCCCTGCTTTGTAAATTTCACAAATGCTTTAGAAAACTGCGTCAGGGACTGAATGAAACACCTGAATTCAGTGATTAACAGGTGTGACCAAAGACTTCTGTTCTTACATTGTATGTATGAATGTATGTATGTTTGTATTCCACCCTATTCCAACCATGTGCGATGACATGTCTTTGTTCATAAGGGTACCAGTATTTTTTTGAGCTGACTGTATTGAGGCCACTCAACAACATCTCCTTAATTATGCATGTGCATGAAAAACATCCAACTTTCAAATGTCAAGTACCTTTCTATTCATTAAATATGTCTTACAAGGGTCAGGAGTTTGTGTTCCTGCTTGTGTTCCTGTCAAATTCGCCTCTCTATCAAAAATAAATATGCCTTTAATCTTTATGATATTCTTAAGAATTGTTAGCGTCCTTTAAAGCTGCCATGGTGTAATGACACAGTGGGGCCATTAATAAGCTTGGGATGCACACAGCAACATGGGATCATCGGATCATTAAGGGCATTTTCTGTCTGCATGGAGTTTTGGATGTCATTTCTACAGCTGCATGGTTTATTGTTTAAAGTCCTCCTATTACCTTACACCTCACAAAAACGTGGTGTGATGAAGAATTTGTCATTTGTCTGTGGTGTATTATTTACTTGTGGGCAATAGTGCAGCAGCTAATAAAATACTTAGTGTTCAGCTAAATAAACAATTTGTCATTTTTGTGCTTTTGTGGTATTCATGGTGAAATCTTAAGGGATATTCAATGTTAATTGAAGATACAGAAAGATACACAGCACTCTCTCTCTCTCTCTCTCTCTCTCTCTCTCTGCCTCTCTCT
>JAYDZG010000011.1:6611626-6622619 GCA_034509265.1 Microcambeva bendego
GCGCTACCAGGAGACAGGCCAGTACACCAGGAGACGTGGAGGAGGCCGTAGGAGGGTAACAACCCAGCAGCAGGACCACTACCTCCGCCTTTGTGCAATGAGGAACAGGAGGAGCACTGCCAGAGCCCTACAAAATGACCTCCAGCCGGCCACAAATGTGCATGTGTCTGCACAAACGGTTAGAAACTGACTCCATGAGGATGGTATGAGGGCCCGACGTCCACAGATGGGTTTCCATTGATGATTTTTGTGTGATTTTGTTGTCAGCACATTCAACTTTGTACAGAACATAGTATTCAATGAGAATATTTTATTCATTCAGATCTAGGATGTTTTATTTGAGTGTTCGCTTTATTTTTTTGAGCAGTGTATATTCATGTTTGGTAGTGCAGATTTAAAGTCACGCACATCCATGGGCAGTCCTGTGTTATTGCTGCAGCAACAACAGATAAGTGGAAGGCTTAAATTCTTATATTTCCAATGGACATTTATTTACTATTTGTTACTAGTAAACTAAAAAGTATTACTTCACTAAATGGAAGAAAAAAATGGTGGGACCTGGCATAATGCTACAGCTGGCTGAAAGTTTACTGTAGTCAAAAACTATCAGCAGCTTGCTTAACCTATTAGCCCCAATGTAAGTTAGGGATACACCGATGTGGCTATAGACATGAACCAGAGTCGATGTTTTAATCCTTAGGTCCAGTGCTAAAGCGAACTATTCTCAGCTTGAAGCATTCAAGCCAAACATAATGAATAAAAGAGTAAAGAAAACAGAACAGATGCTGTTAACAAAGATTACATATCAGCGCATCTCTCGCATTTCCCCGTTTCCCTCTCACTCGCGCACATCCTGTAACTCTCTCACTCTTACTGAAAGCTCCTGATGAATTACAAGCTCATATACGGAAACTCACTTATTTTTTTAATAAAACTGTTTAACAATAATTTTTTTGTTTTTGTATTTAACAAAAAAATGTAAAATCTTTTTAAATTGTGTTTTAGTTTAAAGGGTTAAACACTGACAATCTGGCATCTTCAAATCACATAACTTGAATGTCTGTAAACTGTGGGGTGGAACCAAAGCTCCCAGAGTAAACCCAAACACATGCAAGAAGAACATGCAAACTCCACACAGCAAGGACCTGGGCTGCTCAACCTGGGAAGAGAACACTTCTTGCTGTGAGGCTACAGTGCAACCTACCAAGCCACTGAGCAAAAACTTATGAAACCTAACAAAGCTTATAGATTGGTGACTGGTAGATTTTTAGTTAGATTATAAAATTATCATTTTAATTTTAAATTATACATTTCATGAATGAAAGCTGTAACAGCATGGATTAAACAATAAATGAGTTAAAGAGGTATTTACTTAAAACAAGAACAATTTAGACATTAAATTGTGTGACCTACTGGTCAGTGCTGATAAATTTAACTGTGTGAACAAGCAGTCTAACAGACCAATTACCTGTGTGGACAACTAGACAAAGCAGTGCACATCTATTTCTCTGTAAAATCAATGTCGATGTAAGGGCAGACCACGACACAAGACCTGTAACACTTCCAAGAGAGTGTTGTTTACGATCAAACTGGACAGCACAGGTAAATTGATTCACTGTCCAGTGGGCTGAATTGAGCTGTCTTGTGGTTGGTCTGCTGGGAACCGCATCAGATTTCATTCTGTTCAGCTTCCCACATCCCAGCATTAATAGCAAAATATCCTTCTGGTGAATGCAGGTCTGTTTTATTAGTGATTCACCGTTTCAACCGGAGCATTTATTTCTTAAGGGGAAAAAAAGAGTATTAAATACAGCACTTGCTTATGACAATGTGAGGTAGTTTTGTATTGTTTTGGCCCTGCACAGTTCAGTTTATGTAATTATATAACACCCTTTATGTTGTATGTTTGTTTATTAGGATTTTAAAATCACTTTGGATACAGTCATGACAGACACGTTAGATATTAATTACACAGGTTTCATCAGTACACAAGTCATGGAAATGTTTTTTTATTTCCAGCGCACCTCACTTGGAAATCTCTGGACTGTGAGAAGGCGGCTTTGTTTAGTTTAGAGGCTTTCTTTATTCCTTTTATCTGCTTTTACGTTTAATGTTTGTGTAGTGACTAGTTTTGGCTTTAAAATACAAGCAGTACAGTACAGCAATTGTAAGTCGCTTTGGATAAAGGCATCTGCTAAATGCAGTAATTGCAACTTTCCTATGTTCATGTAAAACACTTTTGCAAACCTTAGTGCTGTTCACTGAAAAAAAAACACCCCTTTTCAAAAAGTTGCATTTTGTTGACCAGTGCTGATTTGAATCAAAGTGCAGATGAAAATGCATATGGCTACTACACATGTGACGGAGGGCAAGTGGGTAAACTTTGTTCTATTCAATCCGAATGGGGTCGGAAATGGTAAATAGGAAGCATGGCTCAGTTGGAGAATTGGTTGCACTAAATCGGTAGAAAGATGGGAGAAAAAACATCAACAAAAAAATAAATAGTTTCCTTGCTTTGATATTTTCCTTGAAAACAGAGGGATGTGTAGTCAGTGGTCAAATGGTCCACAGTTCTTCAAGTCCAGATTCATCACCACAAGATTGTATTGTGTTGAAAGCAGCAGTGCAACTTTTGAGAAGTGATTTGTTTTTGTCGTTTGTTTTGAACTCTTAATAAATTTAGTATTAAAGTTTAAAAAGTGTGAAAAGTTTTTGCTGATGTTGGGGTGAATGTATTTTATTGTTTAAGTGTTCAATTCAAGTTACCCATCACAGATCAGAGCTGCATGCCAGACACTTATTATGTTAACAAGGTTCTGCTAATTATGTGCATGTTCTGTGAGACTGGTTTGCCTGTATTGATCTGAAGCCTGATTTTAGATTCTGAATGCATGAGCAAGTCCGTCCCACAGTCCAAAACTCTGTATAATTAATGTAATAATTATACTGTTTAATGTACTGAAAACGTTTCTCTGGCAGTTGATATTTAATTGTACAGCTTTAAGCCACAATGACTGACATTATGGCTGATATACTTGTATTGCTTATAATAAAAATAAGAGTATGAGTATGAGCTTCACATTCCCCTTTCTGAGGAGATCATGAAGGGTTCTGTCATGCAAGTCTATTAGCAAACTGACCAATTGATTTGCGCACTCCCTGCAGAAGCATTTCAGCAAGCTTAAAAGTCATTCAGCATGGCAGTTACACGGCAACAACACTAATATTTCTAGACATCTCTTCTTAAAGTTTAACAACTGCTGTTCTCTCAGCACTGTCAGTTGCATTCTCATGCATTATTTTATCACTTGCGCTATTGTACCCTTAGAACAAGATCTCAGATGCACTATGCCTAACTGAGTCCG
The DNA here is from genome assembly GCA_034509265.1 of Microcambeva bendego. NCBI lineage: Eukaryota > Metazoa > Chordata > Actinopteri > Siluriformes > Trichomycteridae > Microcambeva > Microcambeva bendego. The sequence goes on from JAYDZG010000011.1 coordinate 6,614,992, forward strand.
ACTCTTTTGGGAGCCCCAACATGAATGTAAACGAATTTATGCTGTTTGTCTGGACTTACCCATTTTGATTTTGTGGTTGCAGCGGGAGCATCCAGTGCTAAATGAGCAACCCCTGCTGGTGAGAGGCTGAGTTGGTCTGTAGGCATATCCACCTATCCTGCAGGGATCTCTGTAACAGGTCCCGACAGAATTGCAGCACACTGGGTGAGGGATGCCTGAAGGGTGGGACACTGGAGAGGGCATCAGTTTGGGTCTCTTCACTCCAGGGGGACACAAGGTGATTGGAGATACTGGGGGGGGAGGATGGGGTCCAGGACTCGTACTCACTGGGAGTGAGGACGTGCCATGATGTGCGATGTGGACGTAGTATCCAGGATAGCAGGAATATGGATGGGCTCCGATAGTCAAGGCCGGGTGGGTGAGTGAATGAGGAGGGGGGAGGTATCCCTTCACGGAGGACATCGGATGTTCCTCTGATTCAGGGTAGGCGTTCTGGCCAAGTAAGAGAGCGAGTCTGTGGCAGTACTCCACAGACCTGTTCTGGGAGCAGCAGTAACAGGAGGTCAAATCAGTCTCAGTTTTCTCCTCTTTCACAGGCTTTAGGGAATAGTTTAGCATAGACCTGCACTGGTATCCAGACCTGATGAAGCCATGGCTCCCTGAAGAGCCTTCCCACATCGTGTCAGTCTGAAGGACTTCCTTCTTGCAAAGATCACAGCATTGTGGGGAGACTTGCAGTTTGTTCGGGCTCGCTGGGCTGTTCTGCTGCTTTGCTGGCTTTCCTTGGAGTTGCTTCGTTCGTGCTACTCCGCCGCCCGGCTTGCAATCGGTTTTGACTCTCCGTTTGGCTCCAGATGATGTGCTGGTTAGCTTCAGCAGAGCAGCCGCATTCAAACCCGCTAGACGTCTAGGGGTGGGACTGTTCAGATTCAGCTGGTCCACATGTTTAGGATCTGGCTTTGCCTTTTTTACTTTTTTGGGTGGTGTACAGTCCTCCTTCCGAGCCGTACGTGCCCGTTTTTGGCCTTCTACTCCTTTCCTCTCGCTCTCACCCTTAGGTTGCTCAGCATCTCCCTTGTGGGAATTTGGCTGTTTTTTAGAAATCAGGGGGTCATCTCTGAACAAGAGCAGGCTGTTGACGGCTTCTGCATTAAGAGAGGCCAGTCGTCGCTTACGAGGTTCCAGAAGAACCTCTGGATGTAAGGCAGTTTTGACAGGCTTAGTGTTTCTTTTTGGTCCGGAGGTCGACTGACAAGCTTTGCAGGTCTTCTTGTGACACTTGCAAGCTTTGGTCCTTCCTTTCTTCATCTTCATTTTGCCTTCATTCTTCTTCTTAGAGGTTCCATCTTCATCCAGGCGCGTCAGCAGCACACGGCAGTTTAGGGTTCCCACTTCGGTAATTCCCACCCTTCCTCTGAGGGGGTAGTGCTTCCGGTCCTTGTCTGCACACTTCTCATTCATTTTCTTCGCTCTTCCTTTTTTCATGGAATGTCTCTTAGTCTTCTTTTCATGCACTGGACACTCGGGCCAGGCTCTGCCCATGGTTTCAGCATGTATCTGGCAGCTTACCTGCTCCCTGGATTCACTCTGATATCTGCACGAAGAGTTCCTCTGCCGAGCATGGGTCATTCCAGTCTTCCATGCAGACCCTACAAAGGAGAAAAAAAGGAAAATGATCAGTTGTTCGGTTGTGTTGAGGGTAAAATGTATTTAAATTGTGGTTTCTGGAATTGGCTAGTGGTTGGCGTAATTGATATGGCTGACAATGCAAAATGAAAGCGGATGTTGTAACTATACTAGAAGCTTTTCTCATTTCATTACTAACTTAAAAACCTCGGTAAGATAATTGAATAGCAGAATGTTAATGACTTGAACAAATTTCATACAGATAGATGTCTTTAAAAATCCACTATTGAATTTCAGTGGAAAATACAGTGGAACATTGACATACAAACAGTTTAACATTCAAGGCAGCTCACAAGGTTTTTGAACACACTCCATATACAGGTGCTGGTCAAAAAATAGAATATCATCAAAAAGTTGAATTATTTCAGTAATTCTGTTCAAAAATTGAAACTTGTATATTAGATTAATTCGTTACACACTGACTGATGTTTATTTATTTTAATTTTGATGATTATAACTGACAACTAATGAAAATCCCAAATTTGGGATCTCAGAAAATAAGAATATTACTTCAGACCAATAGAAAAAAAAAGATTTTTAGAAATGTTGGCCAACTGAAAAGTATGAACATGAAAATTATGAGCATGTACAGCAATCAATATTCAGTTGAGGCTCCTTTGGCCTGGATTACTCCAGCAATGTGGCGTAGCATGGATTCGATTCGTTTGTGGCACTGCTCAGGTGTTATGAGAGCCCAGGTTGCTCTGATAGTGGCCTTCAGCTCTTCTGAATTGTCGTATCACATCTTCCTCTTCACAATACCCCATAGATTTTCTATGGGGTTAAGGTCAGGCGAGTTTGCTGGCCAATTAAAACAAGGATACCATGGTCCTTAAACCAGGTACTGGTAGCTTTGGCACTGTGTGCAGGTGCCAAGTGAAAAATGAAATCTGCATCTCCATAAAGTTGGTCAGCAGCAGGAAGCAAGAAGTGCTCTAAGACTTCCTGGTAGATGGATGCGTTGACCTTGGACCTCAGAAAACACAATGGACCAACACCAGCAGATGACATGGCACCCCAAAACATCACTGATTGTGGAAACTTTACACTGGACCTCAAGCAACGTGGATTCTGTGCCTCTCCTCTCTTCCTCCAGACTCTGGGACCTTGATTTCTGAAGGAAATGCAAAATTTACTTTCACCAGAGAACATAACTTTGGACCACTCAGCAGCAGTCCAGTCCTTTTTTTGTCTATAGCCCAGGCGAGACGCTTCTGACGATGTTTCTTTTCAAGAGTGGCTTGACACAAGGAATGCGACAGCTGAAACCCATGTCTTGCATACGTCTGTGTGTGGTGGTTCTTGAAGCACTGACTCCAGCTGCAGTCCACTCTTTGTGTATCTCTTTGTGAACCACACATTTTTGAATGAGTTTTGTTTCACAATCCTCTCGAGAGTGTGGTTATCCCTATTGCTTGTACACTATTTTCTACCACATCTTTTCCTACCCTTCGCCTCTCTACTAATGTGCTTGGACACAGAGCTCTGTTAACAACCAGCCTCTTTAGCAATTATCTTTTGTTTCTTGCGCAAAGTGTCAATGGTTGTCTTTTGGACAACTGTCAAGTCAGCAGTCTTCCTCATGATTGTGTATCCTATCAAGTGTTTTGAGTGAAGTAGCTGATTAGTGAGTGTGGCACCAGGTGTCTTCAATATTGAACCTTTTCACAAAATTCAAATTTTCTGACATACTGAATTTGGGATTATAATCTGAATTTGTCATAATCATCAAAATTAAATGAAACAAATATTTGAAATACATAAGTCTGTGTGTAATGAATGAATATAATATACAAGTTTCACTTTTTTTATTACTGAAATTACTGAAATAAATCAACTTTTGCATGATATTATAATTTTATGACCAGCACCTGTATGCCATGAATGAACATTCAGACAAGGAACAATGTTTTAACATGGGTTTAATAATTTGTAGAAGTCAATATAGAAATGATCCCTGTGAAGAAGAGAAAGCGCTGTTGTAAGAAAATGAAAAATTAAATGTATGATGGTGTAGCATACATACTGCACTGAAATGTATTTTTAATGTACAGTACATTACAATTGTGTATTGATGTTCATAAAAATAACCCCTATTCCATCATTTAATGTTTAAAATATATTTGTATTCAAAACATTTTGTAAGAATATGTTTTTACTCTGATCATGTATTTTTTAAATGTTTAGGTTTTTTTTAACATCCCGAGTTTTAATTTTGAGTTTTAATGTTGAGTTTGTTAAACTACCATTACGTGATTCTAAATAAAGAAACTTAAGAAGGGAGGAAAAAAAAAATCAAAAATAAAACATAAAAATCCACCATTCCATAACAGTGGATTACATTATCACTATAAGGTCCACATTTGTGAAAAGCCTGTTCTGAAGCCTGATATAGAGAATTAGGATGAACTCATGCTTGTGGAGGCTACAAGAGCCCTCCCACTTCTGGGATTTTGCAGGGAGTCACTAAGTGCATTTATATAGTCGGATGTTGGACGATTAGGTTTGAGTCATAATTCATATTCCAATTCATATAAAATGTGATTGAAAGGGTTGAGGTCAGGCCTATGTGAAGCTACATGTTTTTCTCACTGTGCACAAAGCAAACCTGACAATTATGTGTGAACAGAAACCAGCCTTCCCCAAACTGTTGCTAATAAATTCAAAATGCAAAATTTCTTTAACAATTCTACCAATTAGCAAATGATAAAGATGTGGAAGAAGAATATTTGTCATTATAACATTTCAGGTGTAAAGTAAAATGGCATGCTCTATTTTGCATATCGAAGCTTGTTTTAGAACTTGCTGGAGCTGAAAGGCTAAAGGGCCTAACTCAAGGGCCCAACAGTGAATTCAAACCCTCAACCTTTTTACTGACAGTCCAAAGCTCTACCAATTAGGCTACTACTGTCCTACTAGGCTACACCTGATCCTAATAAGGAGGGGGTCCACATTGCTTTGGCCCTAGTGTATTTTTTAAATGTTTTACATTGGTGCACATAACACAATGTGAGAAAAATGTAAAAAATGTCATTGTTTTACATAAACCAATGAGTCTTAGTCCAATCAGCAGTGGGAAATATTGGAGCACTACTCATGCAAAATGAGCTTTTAAATGTACAGTTGTTATTAATATCAGCATCATTTTGAATTATCTCATGTCACAGACATCAACAAAAGTATTTTTGATACACTTGAAAACATTAAACTGAAAATGATGCTTCCTTCTTGTCGATGCTGGATCATTTTCCCAGAAATGGTGGCTTCAATGCTTTAACACGGTCCATACACAGCAGCATTCCATTACAGGACCAACCTTACCAGAAACAGTTAAATATATCTATATATAAATGCCCAACCAGACAAGAGCACCACCAAGGATTTAGAAACCTGGATGCCAGCGGTATTACTGGTATTAAATTACCCACTCTAATACCATTTCTATGGTGACCAAATAATTAGATGCTAAATTTAGTAAATCCTTAGAAAAAAAACTATGTGTGACGAGTACAATCAGTTCATAAACTGGACCCACCAATTTGTAATTTTTACATTCAATTTATCAAAACTGCACCCACAAGTTAGTAAAAATGTATACTGAGACTTTAAATCGGACTTTAAAGTAAAGTTCACCAGTATCGTTAATGGGTCCGATTCTGTGCTCCTGTACTCATCAAAATGATACCGATACCAGGCACTTCATCACTCCACAGCTACGTATGGTTGAGCAAGTAGGTTTAGGAGCAAAGTCAGCATGTTTTAGCATATGTGAGTGTAGCTGTTGTCATTCACAGATGGAAATGAAGACTAAAACACTCAGTATATGTTTTAATGAAACTTTATAATGAATATAATAATGGTGTTGGCGTGCACAGAAACCAGAGAAAAGAATTAGTGAACCAGAATCAGTAAACACGGGAATAAAACGTGACTTCAATAAACTTTTTGGTTTAAACAGACAATACTGATCTGCAGTGCTATAATAATAATAATAATAATAATAATAATAATAATAATAATAATAACACTTCCAAACACTTACTGAATAGCAGGTTTTACGGAAATGCACATATGACAGGCTGCAGTTTTGTAGAACAACCAGATTCTATTTAATGACTAAATTAACGAAAGGAACTGAGTTGTGCCTCTGGGAGCCATAATAATTATTTGTATCCTATATTTTCAGTTATTGTTGGCTGTTATTTCCCCGTTTTGCATTGCATCATTGAAGGGAATCAGTCACAATGAGAGCTGTACTGTATATTAAACCACAAAACACTCTCAGAGTCATCTTCCTTAAAGCTACAGAGAAAACATGCACAATGCAATCAGTGCAAGTAGTATAAGGACAAATAATTAAGTAATAATTATGTTGAATTAGATTCTTTCATGACGCTTATGTTTTAAAGCAGAAACGAACATAGGCACATCTCTGCACCACATTTTTCTGAAACTTAATGTAACAAAATTGCATTCTTGCACAGAAAGGTTTTGCGCTGTGGTCACTTCTGTATCATATGAGCGCATATTTTTTAAAACAGGACAGATCATTACCGAGAAGAGAGAAAGTATCGAGTGAAACTTTCGAAAGTCAGTAAACTTGTCTTTATAATTTGTTTTTAATGTGTAAACTGTAAACCCAGTTTGGCTGCAAGGCAAGGTAGCAACTTTGCCTGATTGTTCATCACTGATAATAATATATTATTAGTTACTGCCTCCCACTGACAAAGGAGATCCATGTTTTTGAATGGCTCGTTGAAAGTAACGGAGCCATATGATCCCGCCAGAGGATTTTGATGAATGGTTTAGGCTGTTGTGGGATGTTGATGTGAAAACGTCTATACGTTTGAAATGTATTTGAAAGTAGTTATTAAGGTTGTGTTATTTAGTAATATATTTATATTTCTTTACCTTTGGGTTGATTTAAGTATTTATTGTGATTAACTTGTTGTTAGATTATCAATGTTATTGTACTCGGTATTCTGTATCGGCGAGTACCCAAATGCAAGTACTCGTACTATGAGAAAAATTGGTGCATCCTTAGTTATTTCAGTATGCTTAGTGATGTCTTACCAAAAATGTGATTTATTTAAATAACAAAACTCCCCATAAGAAATGTTTATTGTTTAAATACATTTTTGATGTGGAATGTGTTGTGCTATAAAAAAAACATGCATTAGGTCTAGTCTGAAAACTAGATAGAGCTGTCAACATCAACATCTTTATCTAGAGCAGGCTTGGAACCAGGTTTTTGGAGGCTGAAGTTTATGGACTACATCATTTGATTTTGACAGCCAGTCCCTCGCAGGTACAATAATCCACTTTCAGTATATTTTCTCAGTTTGATTTACAACAGCTCTGACACAATTCCTCAAACTATCCCCGGTCATACAGAAAAATCATTTCATGTTTGGTTTAGAGCGAGACTAACACAGATTACTTCTAAAGCACATACACTGTATGACAGATGACATAGATGAATGAATGTAGCAAGTGTAGACTATTAATGTAATGGTTGCATAAAAGAAAGCTTACAGTTAGAGGTTTGAGTGTCTTTTTTATTCAACCACAATGCTGGCTATTTCAGAATCATGTCTCATATCATGACTGATTGTAAAAAAGAATATTGGGTTCAATCAAGAAGTAAAAAATCTTTATGCTAGATTGCAAAATTTAGAATATTGTAAAATAGATTTCAGGTAATCTGGAGAGATCTCAGTCTGTGTAAGGCAAAGCCAAAAACAGCCATTGAATCTGTGACCTCAAATACAGCCTCGAGAGTATTTTGGAAAACTGTTGTTACCTAACACACAGTTGGGCGGCACAATGACAGTAAAAAGTTCCTGTGTTCGATTCCCAGATGGGGTGGTCCGGGTCTTTTCTGTGTGGGTTTACTCCGGGTAATCCAGTTTCCTCCCACAGTGAGGTAAATAGGAGCTACT